>SJYC01042834.1:0-29613 GCA_006408675.1 Madoqua kirkii
TTTGAGTAAACTCCAGGAGTTGGTGATAGACAGGGAGGCCTGGTGTGCTACAGTCTATGGGGTCACAAAGAGTTGGACACAACTGAGTGAATGATCTGAACTGAAAGAACTAAAGAAAAGTGTTTCTTAAGAACTAAAACAGAATGCAATATGTCACTGAATACAGAATATCAACAAGGAGACATAATTTCTCAAGATGAAAAATGCAGTAATTGAAACAAATAGGTCACTAGAAAACAAAATGGAAAGTTCAGCAAATTTCACCGGTCAGGAGAAAAGAATCACTAAACCTGAAGATGAATCGATTGAGATGATCAAGTCTGAGGAACAGAATCAAGCTCCTTGAGGGTAAGGGCTGAGACCTTCACCTCTTTGCTGGCTATCGGCTGGGAGCCTCTCAATCCCCAATGCTGTGTGCATCCCTCTTCACATTCCCTCTATCGTCAAATCAGTAACGGCAGCTCAGTTATGCGTGTCTCTCTCTCACACTTGACCACATCTTTCCGACTCTTGCCACGGAGGCTCTGTGTCTTTATTCATCCAGCTGTGCCGGGTCTTTGTTGCAGTGCTCAGATCTCTGATCTTGGATAGGGCATGTGAAGTCTTCAGCTGTGACATGTGGGACCTAGTTCCCTGACTAGTTATCAGACTTCTGCTCCTTGCATTGGGAGCACAATCTTAACCACTGGACCAGAGGGAAGTCCCATTCACCTTATTGATATGACTAACACATTTAATTTAGAAAATATCTCATTTGATAATATGTAAGTATTTCCTTTGTTTCTTTTTCCAGCTAACATGAATTCCTTGCTCCTGGATTTTTAGTCCTTTTGTGTTAAGAAAGTTTATATTTTTGTTTGTGTACTTGAATTTTCCAGTGCTCCAAGCCCCCATGGTCTTGTTCACTCTATTAAACAATGTATTGGTTTAGTAAAGAACACATATTGGTTCTTATGTGTTTAGTTCCTACCTACTGCCTACACAGTAATCTATGAGAAATTCTATTTTCTTTGCCTCCCTTCTTAATTATTTCTATTCCTCAGCACATATGTTTGTGCTTCACTCTCTGCCCCAGCCCACACCTTCTCTTCACACAATACTAAATGTTCACCATAGTACTTTTGCTGATGTTCACCTTCGTACCTCTTAATAGGCCAGAACTTGGCAACTGGGGATTTCTCAACAAGAGCTCATCGGTACAGAATCCCCTGAGTTCTTAAATGTTTAAAAACTGTTTTTCTAAAGGATATTTTGGCTGAATACAAATTCCTTGGTTCTGCCAACTAAAAGTGGGCACTTGCCATCAGTCTCTGCAAGGACTAAGTCACAAACCACTGCAGCTGCCTACCTTCGACACCCCCTGAGAAGGCTTCAGGGTGGAGACCAGGAGTGAGGCACTCTGTGGTCCAGGAAAACGGGCAGCACAGGCCCTCAGGGAGTTAGGTATTTTCAGGAGACAACTGTATGAGCCTGAACCTTACATCTCTTCAGATCTAGCACTAAAATCATTAATGCTGACTTCTGCTCCTCATAATTGGCCAATAACCTCCTGCCAACATGTGTGCCTGACTGCGTGCACCCCTTCACTAAAGTCATTTGCAATACTGACTTTCCCTCACCTCTGCAAGGCAGCTCCTCAGAGCGACCTGAGGAGCTGTCTCCTGGGCTAGTCTTCATTTCGCCCCCAGTAAAACTTAACTCACAACTCTCACGCTGTGTGCTTTTTTTTTTTTTCCAGTTAGTTCGTACATTTTCATTGAGATTTTATTTTTTTAATGTTCTTCCACTCCTGCCTAGCTTTGTATGTTTCTTGAGAAGTCTAATAATGTTGCCCTTGTCAGCTGATCCTTTTGCTTGGAAATCTTGAGGATTTTCTTTAAATCTGAAGTCAGTGTTACCAGGAAATTGCACAGAAATTTTCCCAGGTACAAAGTGGCTATTTCCTGTCTATTCATGATATAGAATATTCATGACATGTGGATTCATGTCTATTTACTTTAGGGTTTTTTTGGAGGGGTGGGGTGGGGTAGGGTGGGGTATTATACCTTTAAATATTCTGCTAATTTGTTTTGTTTTGCCACTGCATGGAAACCTACACATATGTAAGTTTTTCTTTCTCTTCCATTTCAACACTCATTCTTGGATTTTTTTTTTATTTCATCTTATTTTCCTTCTCTTGATTATCCTTCTGCCTTTCTTCATATGCCCCCTTTTACTGAATTTTATTTGATCCTTTTCTCTTTTGGACACACTGTAAATTTGTTTTCATTTCTAAAATTAAGTGTATTTTCCTCCCATTTTGCCCTGAGTTAAACTCTATTTCTGATTTGTCATTTCTGTTTTCTTGCTTCTTAAATAGCGGTAAACTACAAATAACGTAAAATTTACCATCTCAAACATTTTTAAGTGTACAGTTTACTTGCGTTAAATTAACTCACACTGTTCTGCAAAACAATCTCTTTTAATTTTGCAAAACTGGAACTCTGCACCCATTAAAGAACTCCCTAGACTTCCTGTCCCCCGACCCTTGGAGAATCACCAGAATTTTCCAGGTATCTCTTAAAAGTTGAATTATACAGTGTTTGTCTTTTAGTGATTGGCTTATTTCACCTAATATTGGGGATTTAGGATCAATCACAGACTCATCTCCAAATTTCCTCTTCTCTCTACCAAAATTTTCCAAGACTGTCTTTGTTTAACACAAAGTTTCGTAGTATGGGCTGGAGAGAAAACTTGCTGGATTTGGAGGTCTTTTGTTGTTGTTTTTTCTTATAGTTGGTTCTCATTTGTGGATTCTGCATTTACAAACCTACTGTCCACTAAAATTTATTTATGGCCTTAAAATCAATATACATGGCTCTTAGTGGTCTTCTGAAGATACACTGTGCATGCATGCTCAGTCTCTCAGTTATGTCTGACTCTTGGTGACCCCATGGATTGCAGCCCAACAGACTACTTCTGTCCATTGAATTTTTCAGGTGAGAATGTTGGAGTGATTTGCCACTTCTTACTCCAGGGGATCTTCCTGACAGAGGGCTCGAACTGCATCTCCTGCATCAGCAGACAGATTCTTTACTACTGAACCGCCTCGCAGATACATACAAAGAGGTAAAATTTCGAAGTTCCCGAAACTCACATTCTGAGCTGAGCGTGAACCAGGCAACACTCTGCTTTCTTGTTTCAGCTCTCTTACTACAAACAAGTATCCTCTAAGTGGACTATTTACCACTTCATTCTTTGCATTTTTGTACTTTCTGTTGGCAATTTTCTTGTTTAAAGTAGCTCCCAAGCACACTGCTGAAGTGCTGTCTAGTTCCTAAAACTAAGAAGTTATTCAGTTCTCCTGGGTCTCTCCAGTGTATACGTTAACAAATTTTTGTTTGAAATCTCCTGTTAACCTGTCTCATGTCAATTTAATTCTTAGACCAGAGAGAAGAATTGAGAAACGTAGAAAAACATTTCTTTCTTCTCCACAACAAAACATTGCTGAGAAAAATTTAATGTTGCCCGCAGTAGTAGATATAATGGTCATCTGAGTTAAATTCACCCATTCCAGTCCATTTTAGTTCACTGATTCCTAGAATGTCAACGTTTACTCTTCCCATCTCCTGTTTGACCACTTCCAATTTGCCTTGATTTATGGACTTGACATTCCAGGTTCCTGTGCAATATTGCTCTTTACAGCATTGGAGCTTGCTTCTATCACCAGTTGCATCCACAACTGCGTACTGTTTTTGCTTTGGCTCCATCCCTTCATTCTTTCTGGAGTTATTTCTCCACTGATCTCTTGTAGCATATTGGGCACCTACCCACCCGGGAGTTTCCCTTTCGGTATCCTATCCTTTTGCCTTTTCATACTGTTCATGGGGTTCTCAAGGCAAGAATCCTGAAGTGGTTTGCCATTGTCTTCTTCAGTGGACCACATTCCGTCAGACCTCTCCACCATGACCCGTCTGTCTTGGGTGGCCTCACATGGCATGGCTTAGTTTCATTGAGATAGACAAGGCTGTGGTCCATGTGATCAGTTGGCTAGTTTCAGTGTGTCTGCCCTCTGATACCCTCTCGCAATACCTACCACCTTACTTGGGTTTCTTTTACCTTGGACGAGGAGTCTCTCCTCACAGCCACCTCTTCTGACCTTGAACGTGGAGTAGCTTCCCTCAGCCCTCCTGCCCCCGTGCATTGCCTTTACTCTAAGGGACTTTGAAAACCTATGTGTACCAAATCCTGTTATCTATCTTATTGTCTTCATAACACTTGTAAGTAGCTGAACTCACTGATTTTGTGAACTTGTCATTATTTTCTTATTCATTGTCTACTGCCAAGAAGATAAACTTGTCTAACTTGTTCCCTTTAGATGTTCAGCACCAAGCCCAGCAGATAGCATTATTTTGAACTCAATATTGGTAGGATAAAGGAGTGAAAGAATTTTTCTGACCCTTTGAATGTTCTTATTTTTAGTATATAGTAAATTATTTACTAATTATTTTTGTTTTGCTTATGGCATCAGGTAATTTCACCACATATGTATATTTTCTTTATAGCTTTATAGGATGCTTCTGAAGGACCAAGGGACATAATGTAGAGAGGAATTTGCAGCAACTGAAGGCTTATCTTAAAGGGCAAACTAAATGACAGTTGTCAAATATTTGTTTACTAAACTGGAGGTTAATTAAAAGTATTTTGGACTTCCATAGTGGTCCAGTGTTTAAGACTGTTTCTTTTTATATTTTATTTTATTTATTTAATTTTTTGGCCTAGCTGTGCAGCAGCCTGGAAGGTGGAAGGTGGGATCTTAGTTCCCCAACCAGGGATGCGCTTGTGCCCTCTGCTGCTGAAGCACAGAATCTTAACTGCTGGACCACCAGGAACAGATTCCACAAGTTGAGTGATTCAGCCAAAAACAAAACAAACAAAAATACCTCTGCACTTCCACAGCAGGGGGCACAGGTTTGATCCCTAGTCAGGGAACTAAGATCCAGGATGCTGCACAGCAGGGCCAAAAAAAAAAAAAAGTCAATTTCTGATTTCAGTATCAGATACCATACTTACTGGATCTGGCATTTTCAAATAAGACTCGCTGACATTTTATCTTGAAATACTCTTTTAATCATCACAAAATCATGCCTATCTCAAGCCTGGTTAATATAAAAATTTGTATGAGGAGAAAAAACATTTGAATAAGGAAAAAGTCAGTAAAATCAATAAGTGGCAGGCTAAGACAAATGTCACATTTCCCTCTTGATGGATTTAAATCATTGTACTATATTTAATAAAAAAATTAATCTTCCTTATGGAAAGTAACGTGGTTATATCAATACAAATGCTATGCCAATCCTACCTGCCCCATTTGTTGTTAATGGAACTCATCTTTCCAAACACTTGCATGATATTTACCTTGCCATCTGTTTTATTTCTATAAGCCTACTTTGAGTGGCTTCTTACTCAAATCCTTAATTAATGCAGAGCTTAGAGAGTAAAGAGAAAAATTAAAAAACAATAGTCTTGAAAGTCAAGGCCATTAATGTATGACTGAAAGGTCATTTATTTTCAATAAACATGATTTCAGACTATCTAGATAGAATAAACATCTCTCCAAGTGCTTGATTTTCTCCTTTCCTCCAGTCTTTGATGACATTGACTGTAACCAGACAACACTTCCCCCATAGGAGCCTTCTCTCCTCTTGGAGCCCCACGCATGTTGGATATGCCTGATATTTAGGAACCTATCAGTCTATTGAGATGATTTTTTCCAACAAGTATTAACTGAGCACTTGCTATATGTCAGACACTGTCATGTGGTTACACCAAAGAAATTCCTGCTGATGGTAAAAGTTGCACAGCAGTCTGAATATACTTGATGCCAGTGAATTGTACAGTTAAATATGGTCAAAATAGTATGCTTCATATTATGTGAATTTTACAACACAAAAACATTAAAAAAAAAAAGAAATCCTTGCATCAGAGAACTGACAGGGAGCTGTCACTAACCAAATAATTCTATGATACACTGCTTCCAACAACACAAGAGAAGACTCTACACATGGACATCACCAGATGGTCAACACCGAAATCAGATTGATTATATTCTTTGCAGCCAAAGATGGAGAAGCTCTATACAGTCAACAAAAACAAGACCAGGAGCTAACTGTGGCTCAGATCATGAACTCCTTATTACCAAATTCAGACTGAAATTGAAGAAAGTAAGGAAAACCACTAGACCATTCAGGTATGACCTAAATCAAATCCCTTATGATTATATAGTGGAAGTGAGAAATAGAGTTAAGGGCCTAAATCTGATAGATAGAGTGCCTGATGAACTATCAAATGAGGTTGGTGACACTGTACAGGAGACAGGGATCAAGACCATCCCCATGGAAAAGAAATGCAAAAAAAGCAAAATGGCTGTCTGAGGAGGCCTTATACATAGCTGTGAAAAGAAGAGAGGTGAAAAGCAAAGGAGAAGAGGAAAGATATAAGTATCTGAATGCAGAATTCCAAAGAATAGCAAGAAGAGATAAGAAAGCCTTCTTCAGCAATCAATGCAAAGAAAAAGAGGAAAACAGCAGAAAGGAAAGACTAGAGATCTCTTCAAGAAAATTAGAGATACCAAGGAACACTGCATGCAAAGATAGGCTTACTAAAGGACAGAAATGGTATGGACCTAACAGAAGCAGAAGATATTAATTTTTTTTTTTTTGCAGAAACAGAAAAAGTCATCCTAAAATGCATATGAATTTCAAGGAAGCCCAAACAGTCGAAATAATCTTGAAAAAGAACAACAAAGTTACAGGACTCACGCTTTTCTATTTCAAAATTTACCACAAAGTCACAGCAACCAAACAGTATGGTACTGGCATAAAGACAGATACATAGCCAATGGAAAGGACTCCAGAAATGAATGCTCACACATACATTCAAATGATCTTTGACAAGGAAGCTAAGGTCACTGAAAGGGGAAAGAACAGTCTTTTCAAAGTATGATGCTGGGAAGAAGACATCCTCATTAAAAAAAAAGAAATTAGACTGTTACCCTTCACCATATACAAATACCTCAAAATAGATCAAAGGTCTAAATGTAAGAGGTAAAACTATTAAACTCTAAGGAAAAAAATCTTCATGGCATTGCATCTGGTAATTATTTTTTGGATATGACATAAAACACAGGTAACAAAAGAAAAAAAATGCATCAGACATCATCAAAATTAAAAATCTGTGTATCAAAAGACACTATCAACAGAGTGAAAACACAAGCCAAGAATAGGAGAATATTTACAAATCATGTATCTGATAAGGAGTAACATTCAGAATATTAAAAATGAAACTTGAATAAGCATTTCTCCAAAGTAAACATACAAAGCGAACAGTCTAATGAAAAGAAGCTCAATGTCACTAATCAAATGAAATGGAAATGAAAATCATAATGAGGTATCACTTCACAAGCATAAGGCTGGCTATTATCAAAACAAAGGAAAATAAGTGTTTACAATGATATGGATAAATTAGAACCCTTGTGCATTGCTCGTGGGCATGTAAAATGGTGCAGTCACTGTGGAAAATAGAAGGTTCTTCAAAAATTTATACCAGAACTGGTCAAGATCTAGCATTTCAAGATATATACTCAAAAGAACTGAAAGCAGGGACTCAAACAGGTATTTGTACACCAATTACCTTGAAAGCACTATTCACAATAACCAAAAGTTGGAAAAACTCAATGTCCACCAATTGATGGATGGATAAACAAAATGATGGATGGAAAAACAAAATTAATATTATTCAACCTTAAAAAGGAATGAAATTTTGATACATCAGAAACATGAATGAACTTTGAAGAAATTAGGTGAAGTCAAACTAGACATAAAAGGATATATAATTCACTTACATGAAGTACCTACAATAGGAAATTCAAAGAGACAGAAAGCAGGATAGAGGTCATTAGGGGATGTAAGCTGGGCAGATGAATCAGGAGGGTAGGAGTACAACCTTTAAAGGTACCATCTTTAAAGGAAGTCAGAGTGTTGGATATGATATAACCTGGTCAGACTCAACTAGGTCTGAGAGGGCAGGAGATTCGACTTCCAGTGGACCTTCACTTCAGTTCAGTCACTCAGTCGTGCCCGACTCTTCGCGAGCCCATGAATTGCAGCACACCAAGCCTCCCTGTCCATCACCATCTCCGGGAGTTCACTCAGACTCACGTTCACAAAGTCAATGATGCCATCCAGCCATCTCATCCTCTGTCATCCCCTTCTCCTCCTGCCTCCAATCCTTCCCAGCATCATAGTCTTTTCCAATGAGTTAACTCTTCACATGAGGTGGCCAAAGTACTGGACTTTCAGCTTTCATCCTCGGTCATCCCCTTCTCCTCCTGCCCCCAATCCCTCCCAGCATCAGAGTTTTTCTGATGAGTCAACTCTTCACATGAGGTGGCCAAAGTTCTGGAGATTCAGCTTTAGCATCATTCCTTCCAAAGAAATCCCAGGGCTGATCTCCTTCAGAATGGACTGGTTGGATCTCCTTGCAGTCCAAGGGACTCTCAAGAGTCTTCTCCAACACCACAGTTCAAAAGCATCAATTCTTCAGCACTCAGCCTTCTTCACAGTCCAACTCTCACATCCATACATGACCACAGGAAAAACCATAGCCTTGACTAGACAGACCTTCATTGGCAAAGTAATGTCTCTGGTTTTGAATATACTATCTAGGTTGGTCATAACTTTTCTTCCAAGGATTAAGCATCTTTTAATTTCATGGCTGCAGTCACCATCTGCAGTGATTTTGGAGCCCCCCAAAATAAAGTCTGACACTGTTTCCACTGTTTCTCCTTCTATTTCCCATGAAGTGGTGGGACCGGATGCCATGATCTTTGTTTTCTGAATGTTGAGCTTTAAACCAACTGTTTTGCTTTCCTCTTTCACTTTCATCAAGACGCTCTTTAGTTCTTCACTTTCTGCCATAAGGGTGGTATCATCTGCATATCTGAGGTTATTGATATTTCTCCCGGCAGTGGACCTTAAGCCTCATTATATGCTCATTGTAATACATCAGCTAAACGACACTCCACAAATGCCATGACAGTTCTATAAAAGGTCAACAAGTGGGTGGTGGCTCAACTCCTGGAAATTTCCGCACCTTCCAAGATGGTTAGAAAAATCCTCCCACTCATTAACCTATGAAATTACTCAGTCCATAAAAACCACCCAGTCCATTTTTCAGGGCCTCTCACCTTCTGAGACGTCCCAGACTATCTGAGGAGTATATTTCTCCCAGCATCGTTCTCAGCTTTTAAGACAGACTGAATTCTGTCTATGGAATGTGTATCTCTCTAAATAAATTCACTTCTTACCTATCACTCTGTCTCTCTCTCACTCAATTCCTTCTGCTATGAGACATTAAGAACCTAAATTTCATTAAGTCTCGAGACTAGGTGTGTGATCTTAGTTAAAAGACAGTGGGTTCAAGCACCAATCTGAGCTGTATGGTTTCAGGGGGAGGGGGGTGGGTGGAGGTGAGGAATGGAGAGTTACTATTGAGTGTTCTGTTAGAGATGATGAAGGTTCTGGAAACGGACAGTGGTAAGCATTGCACAAACTGTGAATGTACGTGATGCCACATCAACAAATAGTTTAAATGGTGTATTATATGTTACATATATTTTACCACAAAAAAGTCTGAAAAGATAAGTGATACAACTATGGATATGAATTCGTAACTTTCTATGTGAATATAAGAGGTATAAATATAACAGGAGGTGCATCAGCTTTAGGTTATCTAGGCCAATTAGTTGTATACACTAGAAGAATGTGCATCTGTCAGAGGGCAAGTTTAATCAAGTGAGTAATGTAGACTGTATGTTTAGTAATGTGCTCAGTATTGTATATAAACACTATTTTAAGGACTCATTAACTTATTCTAATTAAATGCTTATTTCTGTAAGACTCTTCAACTCAAAACTAATTTTCTTCCTTGAGTTCCATGGCTAATTTGTGTCTTTGTACAGCAGGAACAAACACAACATTGTAAGGCAATTTCCCCCAGGTTAAAATAGATTTTTAAAAAAACTAGAAAAAGTGAGGTACAAACAAAAAGAAAAATAAGTCTCTTCACTGTTGACCTGAAACCATCACAACACTGTTAATCTGCTAACCCCCAATATAAAATAAAAGATTCAAAAGAACAAAATGAAAAATGAAGGAATGTGTAAATGTCTACATAAAGATTTGTACACAAATGTTCACATTAGCATATAATCATAACAGCTTCAAACTGGAAACAATCTGAATCCCCATTAGCAGGTGAATGGATAAACAAGCTGTGATACAGACACAGCAGAATGGTACTCAGCAAGAAAACAGAATGAACTGCTAAAAAGAAATGCGGTAACATGGGTGAACCTCAGAAGCACTGAGCTGAGCCAAGGCCAGACAAAGTCTGTACCTTCCACGATTCCATAGAACATGTGAAAGTTAACCTCAGTGACAGAAGGACATCAATGACTGTTTGGGGCCCGATGCGATGGGTCTGGGAGGACACCCAGCTTTATGCAGCGATGTGGATCTTCTTTATCCATAGCCTACATGGGTGAAATCATTCTGCACACTTTATAAAGCTTGGAAGTCCCTCTAAACACAAGTACAGTGAAATGGCACAGAGCATTTTTAAAAAGGCAGCTAATGTTAGTGACCAGGTTATAAATATCTATAAAGAAGCTAATACATAAACGATTTAAAATTACGTTAAGGGTGGGCACAGTTTCTTTATACCTTTGGTGGTATGAAAACAATCACCTTGGGGAAAGAGACTAGGGTTAAGTCTTTAAAAAGAAACTGATTCTAACCAACAGTTTTAAAGTGATACACAGTAGATCTAACTGATTATGTTTTTGAAGAACTCTTTCAGAAAAGGAGCTTTTTAGGGTAAGCAGTCAGGTAATTTCCCCATTTCCTTTTGAATTATGAGAGGAAGACCACATTCTGAAGAATTTAAGGCTAGCAAATGATGGTTTCAAAAAAAGGGAAATTAATGGTTTTTCATCTTAATACCTTGTATATATTTTCAGAAACATGCCACCACACAATGAAGCAAATTCTGTTGAAATTTTGAATTTGAATACTGAAATCTATCTGGTTGAAAAAGTTCTAATATGGATCCCAGATCTCTGATAGAAAAGTACAAAGTTGTAAAACTAGAAGCATACTACATTACTTACCTATATTTTAAGTTTCTTCAAGCCTCTAGCACGTACATTACACATGAGTAAATAAAGCTCAGAGAGGTTATGCACCTTACCCAAACTGCCAGGCACCAGAGCTGCAATTTAAAACCAGATGATTTTAACTCTAAAATCCATGCTCTAGGCGCCACACTGCAATGCTTCCACAAGAACTCAATCTCTCTGATAGATTGAGTGCCACATAAACTTGGAAGAGTGACAACGTAATTCTGTAAAGTTCCATTTACCTTCAGGGGACGCAGAGCACCACAGAATTTTGTCCACCAGCTATTTTCAATGAATTCTAAGTGCCTCTCTCTTTTCCGAAGTGTTCGTAACCTTTCTTCAAATTGTTTTAAGGCGCGTCTATCCCTTGCTGGCAAAGGTCGACCATCTTTGCTCTGCAAATAACAGATCAAAATAAAACAGTTTTTCACCATTAAGGTCTTAATAGAGTACATATGTCAGATTTAGCAGATTCAGACAACAAAAACGTTTTTAGGTTGGACTTGACTCCTGAGGCAAATTTACAAACTGAAGGAAAAAAGCAAAACTCAATAACTTCTATGTGAGAATACATGTCTCTGAACCAAGGTCAGTATTAAAATGTGATGAGAACGCATGCACATTTAATGCTGAACTTTTCTTGATCCCTATTTTCCAAATACTCAATATGGTAAAGTTATGTAGGGACATAATATTTTTTAAACACCCCTTTTACAAGGCACTTTATGTTCTCTGCTTGATTACTCTCCTTCACCTCCAAATGCCTCATCCCATCCCTTCATATACCCAGCTCTATGTTCCTCCTCCCCTTGGTCAGGAGATTGTGTTCCAGTGTTTACCTGGGCTGATGCTCCTCAGTCCCTGACTCAAACACCAGCAGGGGGATGCAGGATTAAGATGTGCTGAGCATAAGATTTTATAACAATTCCTAAGAACTGGCACTTTCTTACTCTCCAAGTACATTTGCAAAGGAGTCAGGTTTCCTTTGGCTGACCTCTCTGAAAGATAATTCCCCTGTACTTTCATGTGATATTTACTGTGACCGTGAGCAGTACCTTTCTGTGGTACCTCTGGGACACGTTCTCTTGCGAACTCTCCCTGGCCCAAAGTGCCTTCAACCAGGTATAGTAATAAACCACAATAATTAAACAACTGCTAAATATTAAGAAGGTGCACTGTACATTTGCTTTTATTGGAAGGACCAAGAAAATGTTTACATGGGACATTTTTATTACTTTTAAATTTGAGGCAGCACCATATGGCATGTGGGGTCTTAGTTTCCTGACCAGCGATGGAACCCTTGTCCTCAGCAGTGAAAGCACAAAGTCCTAACCAGTGGACTGCCAGGGAATTCTCAGCACCATTTTAAAATGTAAAAACATTAGATAATTAGAATGTAAAGTCCTTTCAAGATTCAAACAGGATGTTGGGAGAGACAGCACACAGTGGTCTGTGACACAGTGTGGAGTACCGTCATGTGAAATAACAGACACATGCAGACAGTGCCCAGATAACCCTTCATCAAGAGGTGCACACGGTCACAATCATCTCCACACAGAGGCACTGCCAAGCTCTTCTGGAACCAGCCATCTCTTCCTTACTATGCTGTTTCCCAGATTCAACACACCTAACAATCAAGAGGACATTTCCTTAAGCACAGGTTTCTAGATCCCACCCCAAGAGAATCTGACTCAGTTAAGTCTTGGGTAAGGCCTATACTTTGCTTTTCTACCAAATTCCCAGGAGGTCCTGATGCTCCTGGTCCAGAAACCATACTCTGCATGGAAAGTGGAAAGTGTTAGTTGCTCAGCCATGTCTGACTCTTTGCAAGCCATGGACTGTAGCCCATCAGGCTCCTCAGTCCATGGTATTCTTCAGGCAAGAATACTGGAGTGGGTTGTCATTTCCTCCTCCAGGGGAGCTTCCTGACCCAGGGATCACATCTAGCTTTCTTGCATTACAGGCAGATTCTTTACTGGCTAAGCCACCAGGGAATTACATGGAATTACAGGGAATTACATGAGACTGTATTTAACTATCTTTACTGCTTTAAGTCAAGTACACTGCTTACTATCGAAGTGCATCCTCAAAGGAACCTTACAGAGGGTGTTTTCTGAAGACTAGAGGAATGAAACACTTCCCTCCACAAGACAGATCCAGGCCACCATGCTTCAATCATGCGGTGCTTCACATTTTTTCTCACAACTGCCATTCTAATATCAAAATGACACCAACAAGGTAGATTTACTTCACTGCTGGCTTTTGCTAGTTCAGGGAAAAATATTTTTTAGTAAACTGATTTAATGATCCACTGAAAAACAAGCTCAACTTATCTGCCTGTTTAAGTGAGGGATGGAGACTGCTCTGTTGTGCGAACAGCATAAACCACTGTGGGAAGAAATGTGCTCAAACACATATCACGAAAGGCACCCAGCAGTCAACCAATTATTTCCTTTGGGGAAAAAAATGTACCTACATTCTTTATAGGCAAAAAAGCTTCCCTTCCCACGGTCCACCAGTGACCCCTCCCTCTTTTGAGGTTACCACTGTCACAGAAACTAACAGAGGTTAACAACATCTGACACAAAATTCCATGTATATACACATGTCCCTCTATGCAAACATACTGATGTTTTACAAATAGCTAACATTTCCTGTGCCTAAAGTGATCTGTTCTGTTTTGTTTATTCTCAAATCTTCAGAATAAAACTTTGAGGCTGGTAACTGTAATTTATTCATTTATTCAGTCAATTCAATTGCTCAGTTGTATCTGACTGACTCTTTACAACCCCATGGACTGCTGCACACCAGGCTTCCCTGTCCATCACCAACTCTCAGAGCTTGCTCAAACTCATGTCCATCAAGTCAGTGATGCAATCCAACCATCTCATCCTCTGTCATCCCCTTCTACCCCTGCCTTTAATCTTTCCCAGTATCAAGGTCTTTTCTAAGCAGTCAGTTCTCTGCATTAGGTTTCCAAAGTACTGGAGTTTCAACTTTAGCACCAGTCCTTCCAATGAATAGTCAGGAGTGATTTCCTTTAGGATGGACTGGTTGGACCTCCTTGTAGTCCAAGGGACTCTCAAGAGTCTTCTCCAACACCACAGTTCAAAAGCATCAATTCTTCAGCACTCAGCTTTCTTTATAGTCCAACTCTCTTGTCCCTCTATGCAAACATACTGATGTTTTACATAATAGCTAACATTTCCTGTGCCTAAAGTGATCTGTTCTGTTTTGTTTATTCTCAAATCTTCAGAATAAAACTTTGAGGCTGGTAACTGTAATTTATTCATTTATTCAGTCAATTCAATTGCTCAGTTGTATCTGACTGACTCTTTACGACCCCATGGACTGCTGCACACCAGGCTTCCCTGTCCATCACCAACTCTCAGAGCTTGCTCAAACTCATGTCCATCAAGTCAGTGATGCAATCCAACCATCTCATCCTCTGTCATCCCCTTCTACCCCTGCCTTTAATCTTTCCCAGTATCAAGGTCTTTTCTAAGCAGTCAGTTCTCTGCATTAGGTTTCCAAAGTACTGGAGTTTCAACTTTAGCACCAGTCCTTCCAATGAATAGTCAGGAGTGATTTCCTTTAGGATGGACTGGTTGGACCTCCTTGTAGTCCAAGGGACTCTCAAGAGTCTTCTCCAACACCACAGTTCAAAAGCATCAATTCTTCAGCACTCAGCTTTCTTTATAGTCCAACTCTCCAATCCATAAATGACTACTGGAAAAACCATAGCTTTGACTAGACAGACCTTAGTCAGCAAAGTAATGTTTCCGCTTTTTAATATTCTGTCTAGGTTGGTCATAGATTTAGATGAGGAAAATAAGGCCCACAGATATTAAATGCATGGTCAGAAGAGCCAGAATTTAGACTGAAGATGTTAAATTTGAATTGTTCTCTAAGCTATATAAAGCTGCCTGATTGCTTTTCATCGTTATACAGCACATCACACCATGATATTTTGATTTGACAAACACCTTATTTTTGAACATTTACATTATTTTCTTTTATGAAGGGGCAGAGGCATGAATATACTTATTCACTGGGTATGAATATACTTATTCATACTTATTATACTTATTCATTGGGTATAAATGCAGACATACAATCCAGTAAGATAAGTTGCAGGATACAAACTGTTGTTCCTTTGTGCTCCACCATCTCCCAGAGTTTGCTCAAAGTCATGTCCACTGAGTCAGTGATGCTTTCTAACCATCTTATTCTCTGTTGCCCCCTTCTCCTGTCGCCTTCAATCTTTCCCAGCATCAGACTTTTTTCCTAATGAGTCAGATCTTTCAATCAGGTGGCCAAAGTACTGGCGTTTCAGCTTCAGTATCAGTCCTTCCAATGAATATTCAGCACTGATCTCCTTTAGGATTGACTGGGTTCAGCTCCTTGCAGTCCAAAGGACTCTCAAAAGTCTTCTCCAGTTCCACATATTGAAAGCATCAGTTCTTTAGCATTCAGTCTTCTTATGGTCCAACTCTCAAATGCATAGACAACTACTGGTAAATCATAGTTTTGACCATATGGACTTCTGTCGGCAAAGTGATGTCTCTGCTTCTTAAATATGCTTTCTAGGTTTGTCATAGCTTTCCTTTCAAGGAGCAAGCCTCTTAATTTCATGGCTGTAGTCACCATCTGCAGTGATTTTGGAACCCGAGAAAATAAAATCTACCACTGCTTTCACATTTTCCCTTCTATTTCCCATGAAGTGATGGGATCAGATGCCAGGATCTTAATTTTTTTAGTTTCAAGCCAACTTTTTCACTCTCCTCTTTCACCTTCATCAACAGGCTCTTTAGTTCCTCTTGGCTTTCTGCCATGAGTGGTATTATCTACATATCTGAGGTTGTTCATATTTCTTTCAGCAATCTTGATTCTGGCTTGTGATTCATCCAGCCTGGTATTTGCAGAATGTACTCTGCATATAAGTTAAATCAGCAGGGTAACAATATACAGCCTTGATGATCCCTTTTCCAATGCTGAACCAGTCAGTTGTTCCATGTCCAGGTTTTGTTTTTGTTTTTGTTTTTTTTTTTTGAGCTACATACTGGCTTCTCAGAGAGCAGTTTGTAACATGGTCTGGTATTCCCATCTCTTTAAGAATTTTCCAGGTTTGTTGTGATCCACACAGTCAAAGGCTTTAGTGTAGTCAATGAAGCAGAAATAGATGTATTTCTGGAATTCCCTTACTTTCTCTGTGATCCAGTCAATGTTGGCAATTAGATCTCTGGTTCCTCTGCCTTTTCTAAAACCAGTTTGTATACCTAGAAGTTATGGACTTCATGTACTGTGGAAACCTAGCTTAAAGGATTTTGAGCATTACTTTGCTAGCATGTCAAATGAGACCAACTGTGTGATAGTTTGAACATACTTTGGCATTGCCCTTCTTTGGGACTGGAATGAAAACTGACCTTTTCCAGTTCTGTGGCCACTGTTGAGTTTTCCAAATTTGCTGGTATATTGAGTGCAGCAGGATCTGAAACAGCTCAGTTGGGATTCCATCATCTCCACTAGCTCTGTTCATAGTAATGCTCCCTAAGACCCACTTGACTTCACACTCCAAGATGTCTGACGTTAGGTGAGTGACCACACCACTGGGGTTATCTAGGTCATTAAGACCATTTTAGTACAGTTCTTATGTGTATTCTTGCCACCACTTCTTAATCTCTTCTGCTTCTGTTAGGCCCTTACTGTTTATGTCCTTTATTGTGCCCTGTGGATCATAGAGGATCTTGTTGTGATTTATGTCAGAGAGTGTTTTGCCTATGTTCTCCTTTAGGAGTTTTATAGTTTCTGGTCTTACGTTTAGATCTTTAATCCATTTTGAGTTTATTTTTTTGTATGGTTGACACCTTTTCTTAATATCTTGTGCTTCTGTAGGTCCCTTACTGTTATGTCCTTTATTGTGCCCATCCTTACACGAAGTGTTCTCTGATATCTTCAATTTTCCTGAAGGCATCTCTAGTCTTTCCCATTCTGTTGTTTTCCTCTATCGTTTTTCACTGTTCGTTTAAGACCTCCTTATCTCTCCTTGCTACTCTCTGGAACTCTGCATTCAGCTGGGTTTACCTTTCTCTTTCTCCTTTTGCTTCTCTTTTCTCAGCTATTTGTAGCACTTTCTCAGACAGCCACTTTGCCTTCTTGAATTTCTTTGGGATAGTTTTGCTCCCTTCCTCCTGTGTAGTGTTATGAATCTCTGTCTATAGTTCTTCAGGTACTCTGTCTACCAGATCTAATCCTTTGAATCTATCATTTCCTCCACTGTTTAATCATAACGGATTTGGCTGAGGTCATATTTGAATGGCCTAGTGGTCTTCCCTAATTTCTTCAACTTAAGCCTGAATTTTGCATAAGGAGCTCATGATCTGAGCCACAATCAGCTCCATGTCTTTTTTCTGCTGACTGTATAGAGCTTCTAGCCATCTTTGGCTTCAAAGAACATAATCAGTCTGATTTCAGTACTGACGTTCTGGTGAGGTTCATGTGTAGAGTCATCTCTTCAGTTGTTGGAAACCCATGTTTGCTATGACCGGTATGTTCTCTTGACAAAACTCTGTTGGCCTTTGCCCTGCTTCATTTTGTACTCCAAAGCCAGATTTGCCTGTTATTCCAGGTATCTCTTGACTTTCTACTTTTGAATTCCAGTTCCCAAAGATGAAAATGATATCTTCCTTAGAGAAGGTGTTATAGGTTTTCATAGAAATCAGTCAACTTCAGCTTCTTTAACTTCAAGGAGGTGGGGCATAGACTTGGATTACTGTGATATCGAATGGTTTGCCTTGGAAAAGAACTGAAATCATTCTGTTGTTCCTGAGATTTCACCAAAGTACTGCATTTTGGACTCTTCTGTTGACTATGAAGGCTACTCCACTTCTTCTATGGGATTCTTGCCCACAGTAGTAGATACAATGGTCATCTGAGTTAAATTCACCCATTTCAGTCCATTTTAGTTCACTGACTCCTAAAGATGTCCATGTTCAATCTTGCCATCTTCTGCTTCACCACATCCAATTTACCTTGATTCACAGACCTAACATTCCAGGTTTCTATGCAATATTGTTCTTTACAGCATCAGACTTTACTTTCAACACCAGACACATCCACAACTAAGCATCGTTTCCACTTTGGCCCAGCCAGTTCATTCTTTCTGGAGCTATTCACAGTTGCTCTCCACTATTCCCCAGCAGCATACTGGACATCTTCCAATCTGGGGGGCTCATCTTCCAGAGTCTTATTTTTTCACCTTTTCACACTGCCCATGGGGTTCTCCGGACAAGAATACAGGAGTGGTTTGCCATTTCTTCCCTCAGTGGACCACACTTTGTCAGAACTCTACACTGTGACATGTCCATCTTGGGTGGCCCTGCATGTTCAAGTCCCTTCACTACAACAATGCTGGGACCCACAGACTGGTGCCAACTGTTATATTAAACTTGTAACGATTAGAAGGCACATGTTATGTGTTTCGGCACATGTTATGTGTTTCGGCACATGTGACAACATTCAATTTTCTTTAGAAATCTGTGTATTTTATATTCCCACAAGCAGTATGACTATCCCCATATTCTCACATGACAAAGGCAAACTTTTTAAGACTTTCAAAGGATTAAAAAAAAAAATACTGAGTTACTTTAATTTCCAGTCATCCTGGACTTCCATTTTAGCACTGAAAGTTCCATGTTCTGGAAGACTCCTTACAACCCATGCAAAGTGGGATCATACGAACTTCATTACTAATGAGCTGAAAGATCATTTCATATTTTCACTGAGCAAGTTAATTTCTCCTTTAGTATACAGTCTATTTAGGTCTTTTGTTCATTATTTCTATGTATTGCTTGTTCCTTCTTCTTCTTGACTTACAGATGCTCAGTATATCACCTATATTGCAGATTATTTCCTCTCAAATTACTGTTAGTTCTTAAATTCCTTTTGGTGCCACTTTTTTGGGTACATAAATTTAAAAAAATAAAAATTTAAAACTCAATAATTTCTTAATTTGTACTTGAGTTCTGAGTCTTGTTTAGAAAATTCTTCCATAATTAGGAAGTGAAGAAGTTCTTCATTTATTTCAGTCTTCTATTACATTATTTTAATAAATTTTATAATTTTTGCAAAGAAGATTCTGACATTTCTGATTATTTTATAGTTCACAGTTACTGTGAATTAGATCATTTTCTATTACATCCTCCACCTGGTTAATGATTTTGTACATATGAACGGGCACCTCGATGAACTTTTATTAGTTCTATTAGTTTTTCAGTTGATTCTTTTAGATATTTTTGGTAGATAAGATCTTCAAATAACACAAGTTACTTCCATTTTCTCCCCTCTTCCTCCCACATTTCTTATCTGACCAAGACCTCCAGGAACAGAAAGAGTCTACTGTCCTATATGTGCCTTTAACAAAAACGTTCCTTTCCTCATTTGGCACCAAGCTCATGGAGGCTTCTGTTGCCAAATAGTTTCTTCTCTTCCAATTTGGTAAGACTCTTCTCTAAACACAGTAACTACAAATTGACTCTAAATAAAGACTCACTGGCATCTATTAAGATGTTTATATCTCTCATTTATTCTCAATATGCTAAACTACTTTATTTTCTGACATATCATCTTTGCATTCCTGGGATAAACCTAATCTGACAATTATGAAATATTTCCTTACTACAGCATCATTTTTGAATTGCTAATGTTTTTACTTATATTGAATTATTTGCCTCTACTTTCATAGGAGAGACCAGTCATATAAACAGTTTTCTTTTTGTGTGTGTCATATTACCATCTGGTTTCTATATCAGGATTATCACAGTTTAACAGAACAATTTAGGAAACTTTCCATTTTTTCCTATGTTCTCTAAATAAGATTTACATCTTACTTGAAGGTGATAGAGGAAGAAAAACTAGTACATAAAACCTGAACATAAGTGATACAGTGCACTCTGACATTGCATACGGTATCAGCATACCTGGGAACTAGCAAAGTAATAGCCATATGTAAGTGGAACTTCTGTGTTTCAGTTGTTACACAGATAATAATTCTCAAGGTGTCAGCATCCTACATTCTACAGAAGGTAGTTCTTAAAAGATACGCTTCTTTAAGGACATGTTGCACAAAAATACAAACAGTGTCAAAAATATAGGCTCACCAGTGTCTAAGTCACAACTGAAAGCAGCTCAAAGACAATGTACTTTTATGACCCTCAACAGCAATAAAATACCAACTCACCTTTGATTTAATTGTTTGGATGTGCTGCTCTACTTCTTCAATGTCTTCAGTGTTTTCCAGACGCTCATAAGCAGCGCTTTGCGTGCCTTTAATCAGATTTAAAGGTAACGCCGACATGCCATAGGCCTGAAAGAAACGAAAGACTAACATTAGCAATACTATTTTAAATATATTAATATACAGTTTTCAGGTAAAATAAATATCCTTTGAAGTAATAAAGAGTAAGCAGTTGTGAGGGGCACAGTCTCTGAAGAACAGAGTAAATGGGAGTGAACTGTGACTATGTGGTCTCATGATTCTCCTGTTTATTACATATTTAGTTACAGAGTTATACTGTGTATATTATAATACTAAACTACTCCTAGAATAGATAATATCTATTTCTCAAAGGACAAGCCACAAAATTAATGTAAACGTAATACTTTATCAAAGTAATAAATCATGATTGCAGACTAATCAGGGGTTAAGATAGTATAAATCAGTAAAAACAATTTACAAAATTATTTTCTGTGGAAAAAAAGTTTTATCCAAGTAAATGTAATAAATTCTTAGTAAAGTATATTTTAATATACATTTTACTTGATTAGCATACAAATGATCTGCATGTAGTTTATTTGTAAGTTCTAAATATTTATAATCTTTTTGCTAAGTATTTTAATTCCTATAAGAAATTTTAAAATTTTAATCAGCATTAAGAAATTATCTTACACTACCCAATTCTCTACTAGCCAGTCCCAAATGTGAAGTTTTATTGTAACTATTAGAAACACTTAATAGCAAATGCCACATGACCATTATTCAAAATCGTTATCGACCTTAAATCCTTAGAGGCAAAACTGACAACCATCATCTCCTTGCTGCAACGATGATCATTCACTCATTGCAGAAACAGGCTCTAAAGCTGATACAAAATTATGTATTTACATTTCCTACCTGAGATACTGCCAAACTGCTTTAGCCCGCAGGGTCATGTTAGGCAGGGTCATGAGACTGAGTTTAAACAATGGATGTGGGCAGAAGTGACTGATGCTGCTACTCCTTAGGCTTAACCCCAGACTCTGAAATGTCCTGAGCGGCCCTGCAGATCTCCCCCCATGCTCTGCAACCTCGCTTTCAACTCCCAGGATGATCTCAAATATGTTTAGTGTCATTTCAATCATGTTAATATTCTCACTGGGTCTCCTTTAGACATTGATTAAATCGCAATTCATATATGAAACCATAGATTCTGACGTATCAGGGTTCTTTTTTAATTAAGGGAGAATGCAAACAAAGAATATGATTAAAAGGAATTCAGAAATCACCAGTTCTATCAAGTAAGAGCAACTCTATAGCTTGTTGTATTTAGATAATTAACTAGCTGAAATTATTACCCAATATGCAAATCCTTGCATTTTCTGAAGGAGAAATACTTAAAACCTCGCATTTTAAATACTGTTAAAACATAAATTAATATTCTCACAATTTCCACATCAGCCAAAAACAAGAAAAACAAAAAGGAGAGGTTGGGGAAAGGTTCTGTTTGTGTTTGAAAAAAATATAGAGTAGAATAATTTTCTTCTAATTAAATTCTTGTCAAGTTTATACTCCTAATGACCATGGAAAAATATAAAAAGGAAATACATAATAAGGTTTAAATTATTTTTAACAGTAAATTTCATATCCTCAAAATGCTGAAAGTGTAAAGAAAAAAGTCTATGGAAGACAAGGTGCCCAAAGATTGCTGCTGTTGTTGTTAGTCACCCAGTCGTGTCCGATTCTCTGTGATCCCATGGACTGCAGCACGCCAGGCCTCCCTGTCCTTCACCACGGCCCAGAGCTTGCTCAAACTCATGTCTATTGAGTCAGAGATGCCACGCAACCATCTTATCCTCTGTCGTCCCCGTCTCCTCCTGCCTTCAAATCTTTCCCAGCACCAGGGTCTTTTCCAATGAGTCATCAGGTGGCCAAAGTATTGGAGCTTCAGCATCAGTCCTTCCAGTGAATACTCAGGATTGATTTCCTTTAGGATTGACTGGTTTGATGTCCTTGAGTATAGTCCACAGAGATTGTTACCATTCCCTTACAGGACTGTCCTATTCCTGTTCTCCTAGTAGCCTCCACATCTTTTAAACATTATTGAAAAAAGTAAATAACTTTAAGACTTTGATGAGTACTACATGATGATCATTCAGTCATTCTTAGTCTCACATATCATTTTATCACAAGTCCATAGTGCTATTTATAACTAACTGCGCAAAGCAAAAAACCCAGTTTATGCCCAGGTATATTTCTCTGTCTTGCCAATTAGTTTCAAATGAGGCTTATTTTATCCCAGTGCTTGCTATTCAGTTTGATGGATCTGGATCTCTAAATATACTAACCTCAGAACTCAATACTATTTCCTAAGGAATCTGTACCCTACTCAGTATTAAAAACATGGCCCCTACTTAGAGTTTACTGTCAAACACAAAGTAATCTAAATTTTCCTAACCAGTTTGCTGGTCTCCCTCACCACAAATCCATCTTCCAGACTGTTTCTGAAGCGATCTCTCACACTCAAGTTTGACTGTGGCATTCTCCTAGCTAACATCCACTGAGACCCTCCAGAACCAATAACGGTATTTGTGCCGGTGGGAGTTCTTGGGATTCTGGGTTGGCGCCATCAGAATCAACAGAGCAGGTAAGAGGGGAGGGAGACGAGAGGTCGGCTGCCACTCCGGCCAGAGTGATGATACTCCATCCACCTATTTTTACATGCATCAGAATTTCATGACTGTTTGAAGAAGCAGTTTTCCAATTCTGTCCAGTCCAAGAATGATCAGCATCTAACCCTGGACTGCAAAAGCTCTTCATGACCCAGCCCTCCCACCCCGTCCTCATGCCTCTAAAGGCTCACAGCTCCTGATCACTGCAGCTTCCGCCTTCAGCTCTGTCCCGGGGCCACATGCAGAACCTGCAGGGCCTTAGCAAAAGGCTTCCCTGCTCACCTCTTCACTAGCGAAGTCCAATGCCCTTCAGGTCTCAGCTTAATCACACCACATCTGAGAAATGTTCCTTGATTTGTAAACGTGCCTTGCTTATAATTCAATTATACTGCAGAACACTGGACATGAACATTATTGCTCCGCACATCTGTTTTATCACTAGGCCTGCCAAACTTGTAACTTATCAGAATCATGCTCATGCAGCAAGTTCCTGACAAGACAGATTTCTCAGCCAAACGAGTAACTGCAGTAGACTGTTTGATATGTAAGGACTAGGTCTGTTTTTCTTTTTCCTATCTTTATTCCAAGAGCGAACATAAAATAACTTCTCTAAGAAAATAATACTTAATCAAAAAAATTTTTTAAGAGTTCTTTATTCACATGAACTCTCTTCCTTACTTTTAAACACTACTGAAAAAAGTAAATAACTTTAAGACTTTGATGAGTATTACATGATGATCATTCAGTTATTCTTAGTCTCACATACCATTTTATCACAAGTCCATATTACTATTTATAACCAACTGCCAAAGCAAAAAAAAACAGTTTATGCCCAGGTATATTTCTCTGTCTTGCCAATCAGTTTCAAATGAGGCTTATACATTTTTTAGAAGAGTTAAATTGATTACTATAGCTTACATAAATAGAGTAATGCAAAAATTTGGGGGGAAAAAATGTATGTCCTTTACAACACCCTGTTTTAACATAAGGCCAGAATACAACATCTTTTTGGGAATTACTGTCTGAAGAAAACAAGTAAAAGAGAGCAATTACTGTTTTGGTGACCTAGCTTGTTTCTGGATTACATGCTTAAGTTTCAGTGACTGTCAGGAAATTTAACTATAATATTTAGATTATGAAAGATGACATAACACATTATACAAAGTATTTATTCATTACAACTTTAAGATTCTTAAACAACAATCTTTTGATTTTAACCTATTTATTTGAAAAACTTGTACAAAGTATCATTTTTCAGAAACACAAAACTTTCATTGCTTACTACTGCCCTCTAGTGAAATACTAGAAAATCAACGAGGCTAAAGAGATTATATCACGTGAAATGCTTCCAGATCAGCCATACTTGCCTCTAACATTGTTTCAATTTCCAAAAATAAACCACATTCTGTATTTTAAAACTCAAATATTTTGAAAGACATATACAAACTAAAACATTTCTAATATGCTCTTGCCCCATGAAAACATCTCTCTCTACCTTATGGAGACAATGCCAAGCATTGCCTATAAACTGAACACATGTCCTGAATATATTTATGAAACCTATTATTCAAGGACACGGATGCTGAAACTAGTGAAACAACTCAACATTTATTCAGTAAAGATTTCCAGTCTAAATGTTCACTGATTCTAAAATACATGTATGTGTGTGTGTGTGTGTGTCTGTGTGTGTGCGCTTAGTTGTGTCTTAGCTTAGTTGCTAAGTTGTGTCTAACTCCTGCGACCCCATGGACTATAGTCCTCCAGGCTCCCCCGTCCATGGTATTTCCCAGGTAAGCATACTGGAATGGGTTGCCACTGCCTTCTCCAGGGGACCTTCCCAACGCAAGGATCAAACCAGGGTCTCCTGCACTGCACATGGTCTCTTGCATTACAGGCAGATTCTTTATCAACTGAGCCACCAGGGAAACTGTGTATGTGTGTGCATTTTTTCTCACATTTAACACCAGCAAAATTTGAATGCATTTTATGAACACAGGCAAGGCAGAAGTCGTGGCACAGCAGTCATTATCCAGATATTCACAAATTTGGTCATAGCTAATATTACATAGTAATATTACATAGTAATATTACAATTACTTCTCTAGTAGAGTTACATGCATTTGTGGTACAACTACTAAGTTAAACTGCAACTCACAATGTCTTATAAGATAGTACTCTGATCTGACATTAAAGGAAAAACTTAATGTGTAAGGAAACAGAACAAAAGAGCAAGCAGTGAAGCAAAACTTTACTGGAATTACGATTCCACATTTCCTCACAATCAGAGGCTTTATAAGTGTAAGAAAGGAAGGTACCCAAAGTAGAAGACATTTTTTTGCTCCTCAGGTTACAAGGGAAGAAACAATAACGAAACAAAAACAGTTTAAATTTACACAGTGGGTGTGTCAGCACCTTCAAAGACATTCCAAGAGACAAGTTGAGCACTCAAGAAAAGCTGTCTCATCGATTCTCTTGACAGCATAAAAGACACTCTATGGTTAAACATGGACATGAACAGTCAACCCAGAAAGTGATTGAGAAGACATGTTCCAAATGTGAAGTTTTAGGAATATCTTTACAACTTATTTCATGTATATTTGCCTTATTTGCATGAAGAAGATTGATCTGATTTTTTAAGCATGTAAGGCTGAAACACTTCTGTCACTGATATAAAACAAACATTATAAATGATGAGACAGCATGGCAGGGACCTTTCCCTTACAGTGGCACCAACTGAGCCATCAGGAGGCACATAAGGGAGTCGCATCACACAATCAGGCCAGAGACTCGGGGAGGCACACTGCCACAGGAAGGCTGAACAACTGAACATTTAAAGCAGAATTCTGTCTTCAAAGGTTACTGAGAACCACTGCTTTAGTTCTATGTTAAAATCCTTAATTTATCACTCTAATTTTCTCCAGTATTCTTGCCTGGAAAATCAGGAGCCTGGAGGTCTAATAGTCCATGGTGTCACAAAAAGAGTCAGACATGACTTAGAGACTAAACAACAACACAATTTTCTTTAATACACCGGTGGTGCTAGTGGTTAAGAACCTACCTTCCAGTATTCTTGCCTGGAAAATCAGGAGCCTGGAGGTCTAATAGTCCATGGTGTCACAAAAAGAGTCAGACATGACTTAGAGACTAAACAACAACACAATTTTCTTTAATACACCGGTGGTGCTAGTGGTTAAGAACCTACCTACCAAAGTATGAGACACAAGAGACGTAAGTTTGATCCCTGAATCAGGAAGATCTCGTGGAGGAAGAAACAGCAACGCACTCCAGTATTCTTGCTTAGAGAATCCCATGAATAGAGGAGCCTGGTGGACGACAGTCCACAGGGTAGCAAAAGAGTCGGACATGACTGAGCAACTAAGTACAGCACATGTAGGATAAATATATATATATATATATATATACACACATATGTATACACATAATTCATAAACTTCTTGAAGACATGTTCACTTTATTTTCCTATTAAGTGTACATAATTAAAAGGGCTTTCTAGGTTGCACAACGGTAAAGAGCCTGCCTACCAATGCAGGAGATGGAAGAGACACAGGATCGATCCCTGGCTCAAGAAGATCCCCTGGGGGTGGGGGGCATGGCAACTCACTCCAGTATACTTTCTTGAAGAGTCCCATGGACAGAGGAGCCTATGGTGGGCTACATATTATTGGGTCACAACTTAAAGGAATTAGCATGCATGTATATAATAAAAAGTTCAGTAGTCTCTGCACTTATAGGCATTTCAGTGGTCCGTATGATACATTTTATATGAAAACAGCACTGTTCAACATTTCCCCACTTGGTGGCACCAAAAAACTAAAATGTCTGCATAAATAATTGTGCCTAGAGGTTTGGTTATACACACATATGTATACACATAATTCATAAACTTCTTGAAGACATGTTCACTTTATTTTCCTATTAAGTGTACATAATTAAAAGGGCTTTCTAGGTTGCACAACGGTAAAGAGCCTGCCTACCAATGCAGGAGATGGAAGAGACACAGGATCGATCCCTGGCTCAAGAAGATCACCTGGGGGTGGGGGGCATGGCAACTCACTCCAGTATACTTTCTTGAAGAGTCCCATGGACACAGGAGCCTATGGTGGGCTACATATTATTGGGTCACAACTTGAAGGAATTAGCATGCATGTATATAATAAAAAGTTCAGTAGTCTCTGCACTTATAGGCATTTCAGTGGTCCGTATGATACATTTTATATGAAAACAGCACTGTTCAACATTTCCCCACTTGGTGGCACCAAAAAACTAAAATGTCTGCATAAATAATTGTGCCTAGAGGTTTGGTTTTTTTGTCTTTTTTTTTAATTTAAAAAGTAGCACATTCTCTTTCATTTATGCTGAAAATACTATGTAAGATAACATGTCGTTTGACATTCTTCTAAAATTGAGTGCCCAATTATTTGGCTATTCCTTTAGATGTGGTACAGTAGATATTATCTTGGTAAAATTTAAATAATCAACTAGTATCTGAACTAAACAACAATGTGTACCTAAGAAATTCACATTCAACTGACATATACCACAAAAGCTTCTGTAGTTTCAATACTGATAGCTCTTACAAATAGCTGTGAAAAGAAGAGAGGTGAAAAGCAAAGGAGAAATTACTGTATGGATCACAATAAACTTTGGAAAATTCTGAAAGAGATGGGACTATCAGACCACCTGACCTGCCACTTGAGAAATCTGTATGCAGGTCAGGAAGCAACAGTTAGAACTGGACATGGAACAACAGACTGGTTCCAAGTAGGAAAAGGAGTCCATCAAGGCTGTATATTGTCGCCCTGCTGATTTAACTTCTATGCAGAGTACATCATGAGAAACGCTGGACTGGAAGAAGCACAAGCTGACTGCCGGGAGAAATATCAATAACCTCAGATATGCAGATGACACCACCCTTATGGCAGAAAGTGAAGAGGAACTAAAGAGCCTCTTGATGGGGGGGTCCTAAGATGGCGGAGGAACAGGACGGGGAGAGCAGTTTCTCCCTCACAAATTCAGCAAAAGAACATTTCAACGCTGAGTAAATTTCACAAAACAACTTCTGAATGCTGGCAGAGGACATTAGGCACCCAGGAAAGCAGATCATTGGCTTCAAAAACCAGTAGGAAAAAATATAAAAGACATAAAATGAGACAAAGGAGGTAGGGAGGGAGCTCCGTCCCGGGAAGGAAATCTTGTCCTGCGAAGAGACTCTTAAAAAGAGAGGTTTCCGAATACCAGGAAACATTCTCACAGCCAAGTCTGTGGTGAGCCTGAGAAGCACAGAGGGCAACATAACAGAAAGGAAAAATAAATAAATAATTAAAACCAACAGATTACAAGCCCAACAGTAAAGCCCCTAGCGGTAAGCAGCGCAGATACCTGCATCTGCCACTAGCAAGTGGGGGTTGGGCAGGGTGGAGCAGGAGGCGCAGGCGGCAGTGATTTCTAAGAATCAGGCTACTGGAGGTGCAGGCTGCAGTGCCTTTTTGAGAATCGGGCTGGAACACCCCACACGTGGCCAGAGTGAACTAACTTGGGCTAGCAGACCAGACTGGGATAGTTACCACGCAAAATGCTCAAACATAAGACACCGCCAGGACCGCGCACAGAACAAAGGATGAATCGGAAATAGCCGGCTGCAGACCATCCCCTCTGGTGACAGGCAGCCAGAGCCTTAAGGGCTGGAAGGGGGCAATCGCAGCCCAAGAGAGACATTACCTACCAAACTGCAAGCAGGTTTCTTTGCTAACTAAGACTTCTGGGGGTTCTGGACAGTCATCATCAACATGAGAAGGATCGCCAGTGGTACACCCAGAAAACTGGGCAGCACAGAAAGGCCATAAGTCACAGCAATTGTGCTCACCAAATTCCCTAGCTACTTGGACCTGGGAAGGGCACAAAACGCAGGCCCAACCAAATCTGCACCTCTGAGGGCTTCCTGAGCACCGAGCCTGAGTAGCTTAGACCGGGGAGGTGCACGAAGACTCGGGCTGGCATCAGACAGTTCCCAGTGGAGCAACGGAGAGCCTGAGTGGTGTGTGTAACAAGCAGGGGCAAGCCCAGTGTGGAGTCCACCACCGCCCTCCCTGTATCAAGACAGAAATCAGACACTGAACAGATCAGCAGACAGAGGAAGTTAAACAGAGGGAACCTCCTTGGTAGTGACCCCACACAGCCCACAACGCCAGAGAAAGGGCCAGTTATATCTCTACTACTTTTACAATCAATTTTTTTTTTGAGTTGCTGTGGCTGCTGATTTTTTTTTTAATTTTATTTTTTCTTTTCTTTTTAACTTTCTTAAGTTTTTAAGTCCTCTATTTCTCTGTTATTTTTATAACCTATTATTACTTTTCAAAAAAAAACACCATATTTTTAAAGCAAACTTTGTATATAGTCTTTTTGTGGTTGATGTTCCTTTTTAATAATTCTTGTGGCTTTTTTTTTCTCCT
>SJYC01042837.1:0-14159 GCA_006408675.1 Madoqua kirkii
ACTTCTATAACAACATTAACATATATTAGCACTTGAATAAAAATAAAATCAAGCCAGAAAATCTATATAACATTCTTCTATTTTATTTGGATGCAGTTTTTTTCAGAGATATATATTTATATGGAAAAAATTATACATGTATATTTTAGACAAGTATACTTTGAAATTCTTAGTTGGAATACAGGGAAAAATTCTGTGTTGCACAAAATATCATCTCCAGTACTATTAAGACAGAAATATGTATTACAAATATCTAAAAACAGCATTCCTACTTAGAATATTCAGTATCTATATCAGTTTTATGTAACCAAAGGTTCTGTCCAGTGGGAAAAGAAAGTAATTAACTCTTGCTCTTGACACTTTCATGTTAAAGCTGCTGAATAGGGCTCTTAAACAATTTAAATATTTAGAGAAACGACGTGGCCAAAAACAAAAATCTTAAATGGCCCAAACTATTGTCAGAATGACTTCAGGAAGACACTTACTCTGAAACAACCAGCAGAGCACAAACATCAACCACCTTGCCCCCAGGACCATGTAATCCAAAAAGATATAAAATATCTTCTCATAAACTAAGAGCAACATAAGCAGAATCCAAGAGTTATAACTAAATATGTCTATATGTCATGGGCGATAATATTCAAAACATTTAACAATGAATCTTGACCTTCCCTGGTGGCTCAGACGGTAAAGAATGTGCCTGTAATGCAGGAGACCCAGGTTTGATCCCTGGGTTGGAAGATCCCCTGGAGAAGGGTATGGCTATGCACTCCAATATTCTTGACTGGAGAATTCCATAGACAGAGAAGCCTGGCGGGCTACAGTCTGTGCGATGGCAAACAGTGACATGACTGAGAGACTTTCACTCACTTCCCATGGCAAAGGCATTCACAAGGCAATATATGCTGCCCTTGGTTCTGATGACCTTGCTGAACTGGGGTTTACCCTCTGACTGGGCCAAGAGTGCAGTAACTCAGGAGTAGGTGCTGACTTACGGGGAAGCATCTCAACCTTTTAACAACCAGAAGGGGTCAAGCCATGTTCACCAGTCAAATATCAGCCCCGCAGACAAAAACCTAGACAGAAACCTGCCGCACAAGCACCTCCTGACAGATGCAGAGGCCACTTTAGTAGGAAGAGTCCAGAATACAGACACATTCACTCTGATGGGGAGCATTTACTGACTTAGTTATATGACTATCAGGCATTTACTGAATGGTGATGATACTAAAGAAGCTAAAAGTGTAATGAGATTTGTGTGGTTGAAAGCTACAGATATTTTCTTAACCTCAGTCTCTCTCTCTCTAAAAAAAAAAAAAAAAAAAAAGGATCCAGCAAACTGTTTATTCTTTACTCAGACTCTTTTCCCATTTAGGTTATTATGGAATGTTGAGCCAAGTTTACTGTGCTGTACAGTAGGTCCCTGCTGGTTATCTATTTTAAATATAGTAGTGTATACACTAACTGAATCACTTTGCTGTAAACCTGTAACTAACACATCATTCTTAATCAACTATACCTCAACATAAAGAAATGAATACAGAGAATCTCAACTTTCAAAGACACACAAGATCAAGCTAAGAACTGAAATCCTCATAAGATTATAAATTTCCTTTCTGCTCTTAACAACAGTAAAACTGCTTGAAAAAAATCTTCAACACCCAATCTGAATGAATTAGCTTAATACAGATTATCTTTTCAGGAAGGGGCAAAGGAAAGGCTAATGAATTTCAGTAGATATGAAATTGAAATCAGGAATTCAGCAAAATTGAAAATAAGATTTTTACCTCCTACACTCAATCACCAAGTCACATTTATCTTCCAAATTGCCTACCTGTTTGTTCCTCTCTGCTCTCTGTAACTACTCCAGTTCAGACTCTCACCTCCCACCTGAACGACAACAGTGGTAGCTAACTGACTGATCTTCCTACACACCGTTTGTGTCTCACTGACCAACTGCCAAATGCCCCTTTCCATGCATGCTTCAGGGCTGCAAAAAATTCACCCATACTTGCTTTCATGGATGCAAACACCAGTATATCCACACCTGCACTGCCTTTCAATTGCTCAGCAGGATAAAACTTAATGTCTTAAACACTCTATGTAAGATCCGGAGGCCACCTATGTGGCTAAGCTCATGGTCTGTCACTTGCCAACACAACCACCGGAAATGCTATCTTACAATTTTTTCTTTTGTACTAAAGGATCAAGAAGAGATGGAAGGAATACATGGAAGAACTGTACAAAAAAGATCTTAATGAACTAGATAACTATGATGGTGTGGTCAGTCAGCCAGAGCCAGACATTCTGGAGCATGAAGTCAAGCAGGCCTTAGGAAACTCTGCTGTTAATAAACCTAGTGGATGCAATGGCATTCCAGCAGAACTATTCAAAACCCTAAAGGATGAAATTGCTTTTAAAAAGGGCTGCAGTCAATATGTCAGCAAATCTGGAAGACCCAGCAGTGGTCACAGGACAGAAGGGTAGCACCAAAGAATGTTCTAACCATCAGACAGTTGCACTCCTCTCCCATGCTAGTAAGGTCATGCTTAAAATCTTGCATACCGGCTTCAGCATTACATGAACCAAGAACTCCCAGACATTCAAGCTGGGTTTAGAAAAGGCAGAGGAACAAGAGATTAAAATTGCCAACATTTGCTGGATCATAAGAAAGCAAGGGAATTCCAGAACAACGTCTACCTCTGTTTCATTGACTACGCTAAAGTCTTTGACTGTGTGGATCATAACAAAATGTGGAAAGCTTTTACAGATGCGAATACCAGACCATCTTACCTGTCTCCTGAGAAATCTGTATGCAGGTCAAGAAGCAGCAGTTTGAACCCTGAATGGAAAAACTGATTGGTTCAGGACTGAGAAAGGAGTACCACAAGGCTATCTGCTGTCACCCTGTTTATTTAACCTGTATGCTGAGCACATCATGAGAGATGCTGGGTTGGATGAGTCATAAGCTGGAATCAAGATAGGCAGGAGAAACATCAACAACCTCACACATGTGGATGATACCACTCTAACGGCAGAAAGCAAAGAGGAACTAAAGAACATCTTGATGAGGGTAAAGGAGGAGAGTGAAAGAGCCAGCTTAAAACTAATTATTAAAAAAACTAAGATCATGGCATCTGGCCCCATTACTTCATGACAAACAGAAGGGAAAAAGGTTGAAGCAGTGACAGATTTCCTCTTCTTGTGCTCCAAAATCAGTGGATGGTGACTGCAGCCATGAAATCAGAAAATGACTGCTTCTTGGCAAGAAAGCTATGATAAACCTAGGCAGTGTGTCGAAAAGCATAGACATTATTTTGCCGACAAAGGTCTGTATAGTCAAGGGTGTGGTCTTCCCAGTGGTCATGTACAGATGTGAGAGTTGGACCATAAGGAAGGCAGAACACCAAAGAATTGATGCCTTTGAACTGTGGAGCTGGAAAAGACTCTTGAGAGTACCTTGGGCTGCAAGGAGATCAAACCAGTCAACCCTTAAGGGAAACTAACCCTGAATATTCCTTGGAAGGACTGATGCTGAAGCTGAAGCTCCAGTATTTTGGTCACCTGATGGAGCAGCCAACTCATTGGAAAAGTCTCTGATGCTGGGAAAAATTTGAGGGCATCAGAGGATGAGATGACTGGATGGCATCATGTAATGGACATGAACTTGGGCAAACTTCAGGAAATGGGAGGGACAGGGAGCCCTGGCATGCTACAGGGTCGAGTCAGACACGACTAGAGACTGGACAACAATAACAACTGGGGGAGGGAGGATTTAAATTCACATTCCACTTTTTATATCATTCTTTAATTATTCCATGCTAACTTCAGTTTCTCAGTTACCATATGGAATAGACTCATTTGTGTCCCCTCCCCCTCCAATTACTATGTTGAAGTGCTAAGTCCCCATGTGAATGGTACCTGGATATAAGGCCCCAAGGGTGACCCTCTGACCTGATGGGACTGATGTCCTTGTAGGGAGAAGAACAGACACCAGAGCTCACTGGTGGCCAGTAGAGAGGAAAAGCCGTAGGAAGACACAGTGAAAAGGCAGCCATCTGCAAGCCAAGGAGAGAGCTCCCACCAGACACCAAACCTGCTGACCCTTTAGACTCTCAGCCTCCAGAACTATAAGAAGTAAGTGTCCACTGTTGAAGCTAGCAAGCCTATTTTATTCTGTTAAGACAGCTCAAGTAGGTGGCTAAGTGGTAAACCACCCACCTGCTAAAGCAGGAGGTGTAGAAGACATGGGTTCAGACTCTGGGTCAGAAAAATCCTCTGGAGAAGGACATGGAAGCCCACTTCAGTATTCTTGGCTGGAAACTTCCATGGACAGAGGAGCCTGGTGTGCTATAGTCCAAGGGACTGAAAAGAGTTGGACACAACTGAGCACGCATGTAACATTATTCCCAGCCCAAGTAGACTAATACAGATTTTGGCACTATGAAGCAGGTTTCTACTTTGTAACAAATACTTAAACATGTGCATGTGATTTTGGAGCTCAGTGATAGGGAAAGACCTAAAGACACTGGAGGTTGCATGCCAGAAAAAGTCTAAACTGCCCTGAATGGACTACTGATAAAAATGTGGGTGTTAAAGGCAATTCTGGTGAGAACTCAGGAAGAAAAGAGTGTTTTAGAGAAAGCTTCTATCATCTTAGAGAAGACATACAAATTGTGAGAATGCTGTTAGAAATATGGACACAAAAGGTATTCTGAGGAAATCTCAGCTTGAAATGAAGAATATGTTAATGGAAACTGAAAGAAAAGAGATCATTATTAGAAAGTGACGAAGAGCTTGGCTGAATAGTTTTATAGTGCTTTATGGAAGGCAGAACAACTCGTAAGAGATAAGACTGGATATTTAGCTGTGGAAAATTCTAAGCAAAGTGCTGGAAGGAGCAAGTTGATTTCTCCATACCATTTATAGTAAAATGCAAGAGAGAGAGATAAGCAAAAAGGAACTATCCTTTTGAAAACAGTGAGAAGGCACGTTCTAAGAGCCTGGCTGAACAATCACTTGTCAAGGAGATTAGTACAGGTGGAAACCATCGATTTAATCAGCCGTCTCACAGCAGACAGGAATAGACAGGGTGACACCAGCAGAGACACAGTCAACCTGAACTAAGGTAAGGGAGCACAGATGAGACACAATAAGGGAAGGCTCTGAGACTCGAGATTCATCAGGATGGGGTCACAGAGTTATTTAGCAGAGAATATGCTTTCATCCTTCAAGAAAGACCCCAAAGCACTTCAGTTATCATCAGGGCTGCCACTCCTACTAGACTAGAGGGTAAGGCTGCTTCCTCCTCAATTTCAGAAGACACAGTCCTCTGCTCAGTTTAGCTGCCAGGGAGCTGATGCAGAGTCAAGGGGGTAGGACCAATACCCAGAATCAGGGGGGAGGGGCAGGGCAGGGCAGGGTAGCGGAGGGCTGGGGCAGTGACTCATCCCTTGGAGGGCCTGGAGGGCAAAGCACCCATCAAGGAAGATGATTATTCCTGAGCCTTAAGATCTAAGGGACTCTGCCTTGCTGGGTTTTGAACTGGTTTGGCACATTCACATTTCCTTTCTGGTGTCTCCCTGTAGGATGGAAATACCTGTCCTGTGCCTGTCCCAACCACTGTGTCTAGAAGCACATAACCTGTCCTGTTGCACAGGTTCACTGCTGGGCAAGGGTTCTAACCAGGATGAGTCTTCAGGTCTCACCCACACCTGATCTAGAAGACATTCAGATGAGACCCAAGACTCAGATTCCATGCTGAGTTAAGACTTTTGGGCCTTGATGGGATGAAGTAAGTGCACTTTGCATGTGAGAACAACATGGATTTGGGGGAAGGCAAAGAACAGAGTGCTGTAGACTGAATTTGTCCCCACAAAATCAATGTTGAAGCCTCAATCACCAACAGGATGGTATGTGGATACAGGGCCTGTAGGGAGGTTCAGTCAGTTCAGTTCAGAGGTTCAGTCCTGTCTGACTCTTTGTGACTCCGAGGACTGCAGCACACCAGGCTCCCCTGTCCAGCACCAACACCCAGGGCTTGTTCAAATTCAAATCCATTGAGTCAGTGATGCCATCCAACCATCTCATCCTTGTTGTTCCCTCCTCCTCCTGCCCTCAATCTTTCCCAGAATCAGGGTCTTTTTCAATGAAGACAGTTCTTCACAACAGCTGGCCAAATTATTACTTTCAGCTTCAGCAGCAGTCCTTCCAGTGAATATTTAGGGTTGATTTCCCTTAGGATTGACTGGTTGGATCTCCTTGCAGTCCAAGGGACTCTCAAGAGTCTTTTCCAACACTACAGTTCAAAAGCATCAGTTCTTTGGCTATCAGTTTTCTTTAGGGTCCAACTCTCACATTCATACGTGACTACTGGAAAAACCACAGCTTTAACTAGATGGACCTTTGTCAGCAAACCAATGTCTAGGGCTTCCCTGGTGGCTCAGAGGTTAAAGCGTCTGCCTGCAGTGCGGGAGACCTGGGTTTGATCCCTGGGTCAGGAAGATCCCCTGGAGAAGGAAATGGCAACTCACTCCAGTATTCTTGCCTGGAGAATCCCATGGATGGAGGATCCTGGTAGGCTACAGTCCACAGGGTCGCAAAGAGTTGGACACGACTGAGTGACTTCATTTTTTTTTTTTTTTGAACATTCTTTGGCATTGCCTTTCTTTGGGATAGGAATGAAAACTGACCTTTTCCAGTCCTGTGGCCACTGATGAGTTTTCCAAATTTGTTGGCATGTTGAGTACAGAACTTTAACAGTGTCATCTTTCAGGATTTGAAACAGCTCAACTGGAATTCTATCACCTCCACTTGCCTTGTTACTAGTGATGCTTCCTAAGGCCCCCTTGACACTAGACTCCAGGATGTCTGGCTCCAGAAGTGATCACACCATCGTGATTATCTTGGTTGTGAACATCTTTTTTGTACAGTTCTTCTGTGTATTCCTGCCACCTCTTCTTAATATCTTCTGCTTCTGTTAGGTCCATATTGTTTCTGTCCTTTATTGAGCTCATCTTTGTATGAAATGTTCCCTTGGTATCTCTAACTTTCTTGAAGAAATCTCTGGTCTTTCCCATTCTATTGTTTTCTTCTATTTCTCTGCATTGATCGCTGAGAAAGGCTTTCTTCTTTCTCCTTGCTACTCTTTGGAACTCTGCATTGAGATGTGTATATCTTTCCTTTTCTCCTTCGCTTTTTGCTTCTCTTCTTTTCACAGCTATTTGTAAGGCCTCCTCAGACAACAATTTTGCCTTTTTGCATTTCTTTTTCTTAGGGATGGTCTTGATCACCGTCTCCTGTACAGTGTCACGAACCTCCATCCATAGTTCTTTAGGAACTCTTATCAGATCTAATCCCTTGAATCTATTTCTCACTTTCACTATATAATCACAAGGGATTTGATTTAGGTCATGCCTAAATGGTTCAGTAGTTTCCCCTACTTTCTTCAATTAAAGTCTGAATTTGGCGATAAGGATTCATGATCTGAGTCACAGTCAGCTCCCAGTCTTGTTTTTGCTAACTGTACAGACCTTCTCCATCTTTGGCTGCAAAGAATATAATCAATCTGATTTCAGTGTTGCCCATCTGGTGATGTCCGTGTGTAGAGTCACCTCTTGTGTCGTTGGAAGAGGGTGTTTGCTATGACCAGTGCGTAGGGAGGTAATAAAGTTAAATGAGGTCATATGCTGGGACCCTAGCCAATGGGCGTGATGTCCCTTGAGAAGAAGGGCCCCTGGAGACAAGCTGCCCCGTGAAGCACAGGAAAAGACTGCACGAGGGCACCATGGGAAGGAGACTATCGTCTCTGAGCGGCCTCATCAGAAACCAAACTTGCCTGCACCCTGATCATGACCTCAGGGTTTAGAACTGTGAGAAAATAAAACGCCTGCTGTTCACAGCCGTGTGAGCAGACTAGTACAGGTAACTCTGAAACAGTGTGTGGGATTGGTGGTGCCACCCCTCTAGGCTATCACAACTTGAGTCTGACTTACACTCATCCTCAGATAGGTGTTCTCTCCACACTCACGATCCTCAGCACCCCAGTTCCACATCCACTTGTCAACCAACCTCACAGGACCTCAGGGCTGGTGACTGCAGAAACCCATGTGTAAGTGGACCACACAGCTCAAATCCATTCAAGGGCAAACCGAAAATTACAGCTGCTATCCACCAATTTTCTTTATGTGGTCTGCTGACCAATTTCCACTTCACCAAATTCTGATTCAAAGACTAATTCCTTTTATGTCTTACCTGATTCTGTAAAGCAGAATTTGCTACCCATCAGCCTCTGGCATCGGTCTCTTATCAGAGTCCTTAAACATAGTAACTCAAGCATCTATCTGCAGCTCTTTCCACATGAACTGTGGGGAGAGTTCACAACCCTCCATCTTTATTCCTAAGACTGCACAACCCACAAGGGCTCCAATGGTGTTAGCTGCATGATCTGCTTAAAATCTAGACCACATTTTGGCCATAAAATTATCTACTGTTTTATCAAAAACAAGTTCATCACTTAACAAAAACTAGAGCGTGTCACCTTCAAGAGTTTTAGGAAATGCAGCCCATCATTACCCTAATGCCCCTCCCACAGACACACACAGGGTAAGGAGATAACCGGACAACACTGTGTGTCCTCCAGGCACAAGCTTCTGGCTGGTGAACTAGAGGAGCCCACGCCTTCCCCGCACATCAGGGCCCTCAGCAGATATCCCACCACAAACATGCAGGAGAAAACAAGAGCCCATCAGAGAGGAACACTCTCATTTGCCCCAAAACCAGTGCACCGACTTGGAACTCCTTCCACTCGCATCCCTCTTAGACAAAAGGAGGAAACGCCCTTGCCTGCACCGCTATCACACCGCCCACTGTTTGAGAGCTCCGCACACCCTTCCTTCTCACCTGCTACTCACCTGCCCATTAAGGCTCTCAGTAGAAGCACAAAAGGGTTCCAGGACCGAGAAAGGAGGGAGGCAGCACAGCAAGGAGTGTGTGGCAATCATCTAACTCATTTCCCACATGTTACAAGGGTAAAGCTCTAGTTCTCACTGCCTGTTGCTACTGGAAGAACAGAGACTGTTGAGTTTCCAATGGCCTGACCTGGTGGCCTACTCTACCACATCCTTCCTGAAGGCTAAGACTGCCCATGAATCATGCTGAGCTTGTGAGGATCCCTCAGCAAACCTGCTCCTCCTCCAGATCTGCCTGTGGGATGACAGAGTCGCCCTTCCCGTGGAGTAGAGAACCTGGCCTTGCCCAAAGCGAGGTCTGAATTTTGCCCACGATTCTTGCATGTCATCCAGGTCATACCTGATGGGGCATCTGTTTTCAGGACAAGGGCTGGCCATACCCAGCTTCATGTGATAGGCCAGAAAGACCATCATGCAATTCAGCATGGAGGTGAGATGACCATGCAGGCAATTACAGGCTATCAGTCACTCAGATGTGCTGCAATAAAAATGCCACGTGAGCTTCCCTTGTGGGAAATACAAGTAGCCCCCCAGCATTTTGAAAGATCGCTTTATGCCATTTCACTTTCCTGGAAGAACTACATTAGTACTTATTTTCACTAGGTGAAAGAAATCTGAAAAGGAAACTGTCACCTGTAAAGAAAGGTAAAAGGCAAAGACAATATCAGAGTTGGTTCTGGAGCCTGTTTACAGAGGCAGTGCGCACCCTGAGCAGAGAGTGACACCACCCAGTTCTTCCCCAGGAACCATACTCAGCGTCTCAGCATCCAGCCACCACAACCCTGACCTGGGTCTGTGGGCATCTGGGCTCTATCTGGTTTATTTTGTGCCTCCGTGAGCAAGGTGGGTCCTCAGGGAATTGTTCCTTCCCTTTATGCCATTTCAGTTTAGGAAAGGTTTCTGAGCAACCCTCAGTTTGGGACGGTGGGGAATCTTTACTCCACACATGTCGTCACACGTGGAAGCCAGAGGACAACAGTCACCTGACATCTGGAATCTTCCCAGACTCTGTCCTATGCATCTCTCAAGAGGCTGATTTTAATCTGTCTTCTTTACCTGTAATAAATGGTAAGTGAAGTGAAGTCACTCAGTCGTGTCTCTTTGTGACCCCCATGGACTGTAGCATACCAGGCTCCTCCGTACATGGGATTTCCCAGGTAAGATTACTGGAGTGGGGTGCCATTTCCTTCTTCAGCTATCTTCCCAACCCACGGATCGAATCTGGATCTCCTCCACTGTGGGCAGACACTTCATGTTCTGAGCCACGAGGGAAGCCCTTGGTAACCATGGATATAATTGCTTTCAGTGAGTCCTGTGAATCCTTCTAGAGAATTACCAAAGCTGAGGGTGGTTTTAGGAACACTGGAACAGCCTGCAGTTGGGAGGTGAGAGGAGTGCTCCTTGAAGTCTGCAGTTGGGCTAAGTCCAGGCGCATCTATCTTCCTTTCCTCCTCATCTCATACCCTCCACACCTGCCCTATGAAAAACCCCTGCCAGCTCTCTCTCCAAACCACAGGCAGGATCTCCTCACTGCTGCGACCATCCAGTCTGGTCTGGGTGACTACAAGAGCTCCTAACAGACATCAGGTTTCTAGCCTGACCACCACAAAGTCAACTCTCAATACACCATCCAGGGATCTCTGTGAAATGTCAGATCACATCACTCCATGAGCAAATGCCCTCAGCAACTCCCTGCTCCCTGAGGATGAATGTCAGAATGCTGCCAATGCCCCCAGGCCCTACTCAGGCAGCTCTGACCCTCCTCTGCACTGTGGCCGGGCCCAGCCCATCCACTCCAGCCTCCCGCTGCCCTCGCTTGGTCCTGAAGGCACCAGAGGCACTCCCGCCCCAGGCTCACTGACCTTTCCTCCGGGTAGAGAACACTGTGCTGCCCTCCTCTCACACACATGCACAGCTGGGCTCCCTACCTCCTCTCGGGCCTCCTCATCCTGCCTTCTCGCAGGGTCACACCCCCAACACGGCCTAGTCTTTCCTTTCTTTATCTGCTCTCCTAACCCCATGCAAAGAACCAATAAACTGCAGAAGAAACTTCAGAATCTGTTTTGTCTGGGAAAGATATCCTGGCTACAATGAAGATTTGTGATTTCACTGATGGTTCTCAGTCATGTTCAAAATAAGGAGCTAGCAAACTACTGAGGGCTCATGTGTGTAAATACAGTTTCATTGGCGCTCAGTCATGCCCTTTGATTTATGCACTGTGACTTACTGTAGAGCTACAGGAGGAGAGCTGAGTACTGCTACATGGACTACTTGGTCCACTAACATGAAATACTATCTACTCTTTAAGAAAAGTTTGCTGATCTCTATTCTAGGTAATTTAGATTTACAGATAAGGGACGCCCCCACTCTGACAAAGCAAATTCACATAACTAGATCTGGCTTGATTTAAAAAGCCAAAAACAACTTTAAAAATATATTTAAGAGCTAAAATAAATAACAATACCACTAGAACACATCCTTTCAACAAGTGGAAAATACAGGGCCTCCCCCAGCTGACATGGAAAAGGTCACATCTCTTGCAACAGTGACAATAACTCAGGAACAAGTTGATAAGGGCTGACAGTGTCCAGTACGCAAAGAGGACTACCCAGGTGAGGAAGAAGTCCAGCAGTTACTCTGAAACCACTACTCTGACAGCAGCTGTGGTTAGAGCTGCATGATGCATGACCTGTATGTAGGAAGAGCTTGAACGGCGAGGACTCTACTCGCAAACAGAGCTCTGGGGCTTCTGCAAACTACAGATTCAGCAGTGACAGACAGCTACATGACTTTCTGTAGACAGACACTCTGAAACTAAAACCACCTCTGAGCCAGGGCTATGGGAGACTTCTTATCATCGCTGTTAATGGTATCACAGGTGGATTTAAGAATCGCTTAAGAAACCCCAATCCATAATATTAATTCACTAAGTGTTTTTCTCCTCTAAATTTAAAGTTGTATCTACAGATGGAATTGTATCTACAACCCAGTGCCTCTTATTCCTGAATTCAGAGTGATAATTTTGAAAGTGTGAAACTTGATCATGTGGGTTTCCCTTGCCAGAATGGAACTGGTTCCTTCAAGTCTTCCTAGGGTCCTGCTACCTGTCATGTTACCCTGTGATGGACGCTTTCACCTTTCTCCGACCTCCACCCTGTCATCAGTGTTCCTTATAGTAAACACAGTGGAGCCAGAGCCCTGAAGTCCTGCTGATATAAAGTCCTTCTGTTCTAACTATACAAAAGCATCTATCTTGGCCACATCAGCCATGGAGTGAGGTCACGTTAATCCAGGAATCTGAGACCAATGATTTTGCTTTTTCTTAAATTTTTAGAGAGCAAACACAGCAGAATTACAGTGGGAATGAGAAAGTGGCTTCTCATGGTACTCTTTGGTCTCTTTTCATTTTTATTTGTAAAGACTACTTCACAAGATGCAGTTTCTGCAGGAACCAACAGGACAAATGACATGTCTTAGGAGTCTTACGTTGGTAGGAATCTGATTCTGGTTCCTTTTTGGGAATGAGTTGGGCAGCATACAGGCACAAAAAGACAGAAGTTTGAAATCTTTGGTTCTAAGGTTTTTTAAACTGATTCCCAACTCACTGTTTATCCTGGGGATCTTAAAATAATTTCCCTCACTGAAATGATTTCATTACTGCTTCTACAGCAAATGCATGTTTTTTATAATTCATTGGTCTTCAGGAACTGAGGTTCTATGCTGTCTCACTTTAATTTTTAAAGCCCATTTGTCATCTCTGAAACCTTTCTATTTGCTTGGTTCTGGCCGTACTTGGAGTCATATTGATTACTGTGATCACGACCACAACTTGACCCAGAGAGGTAGGCCTTCTTTTTTTTAGCCTTATAGTGTTCCATGTACACGCACATGCTCTTTGGCACACCTAGGTTTGTGTGTATGTGTTATTTGCTCAGTCATGTCCATCTCTTTGCAACTCCATATACTATAGCCCACCAGTTCCTCTGTCCATGAGATTCTCCAGGCAAGGATACTGGAGTGGGTTGCCATTCCCTTCTCCACAGGATCTTCCCAACCCATGGATCGAACCAGGGTCTCCCACATTGCAGGGAGATTCTTCACCATCTGAGCCACCAGGAAAGACTATTAAGTGTTTAAAGTTGAATGAATAAAGAAGCTTAAGAATGCTGCTGGAAAAAAAAAAATGAAGATCTATTTTAACAATGATAATGTCTTCCATTAACAGGGACAAATGTTTTCCAAAATGAAATTTTTTAATGTATTAAAAAATGCACAAAAACTTAACTGATATAAGTTTATAAAAATGTACGGAAAAAGAATTAAGAAAGAACTCATTCAAAATTCCCTGGTGGTCCAATGATGAGGATTCTATGCTCTCACTGCTGAGGGCCTGGGTTCGATCCCTGATCAAGGCATTAAAATACCACAAGCTGCCCAGCGTGACCAAGAAAGGGAGGCAACAAGAGACTGAAGGAGAGAAGCAAGAAGAATAAAAGAAGAGAAACAGAGAAAGAAAAAAAGAAAGAACTTGTTGACAAAGATTAATTCAAAGTTTTAAAGACTGATGCATCAAATCTGCAAAGAGGTACAGACAAGGATTTTCATTAGTGTTGTTTACAAAAATGGAAAAACTGCAAACATCATAAATGTCCAAGTAGCCATCACTAGAAGACCAGCCAAATAAATTGTTATATCCTAAAAAGCGAATGCAATACACACAAAAATGATGCATCTATCCTGAAGAGATGCCTGCAATATATCAACCAGTGATTACCAAAACTCACATAAAAAGTAATCTCGTATACCCTCTGTGTAAAATTACAACACAGAGGGTATATGGGAGAAGGAGCTTTCTGCATATATTTGAACACATTAAAAAATATCTAGACAGAACAATGTAGTAGTTATTGATTGTTAGTAATCTGTTCTCTTAAGATTTTCTTGATTTTCTTTCCTGGACTTTTATTAATGAGCCCTTATTACTATTATCATTATCATTAAATAATACTGTTTCCATTTTCAGGAAAAGAAAAATCAAAACTTACCCAACTAAAAGAAGAAGTGCACAAATCACAACAAATCCCAAAGTATACTTCAGGGCCATTTTAACTTGCTAGATGTCAAAGGAAAAACAAACATTCCATTTAGTAAAACTTTTAAAATATAAAGTATTCTTGCTAGAGTGTAACA
>SJYC01042839.1:0-12769 GCA_006408675.1 Madoqua kirkii
TGTTAACCTGGGGTATTCTCTAATGCACATCATTTTGAAGTCTCCTTTATGTACAGTTGGGAAGGTCCCCTGGAGGAGAAAATGGCAACCCACTCCAGTATTTTTGCCTAGAGAATCCCATGGATAGAGGAGCCTGGCGGGCTACAGTCCATAGGGTCACAAAAAGTCAAACATGACTGAGTGACTAATATTTAATAATATTATATGGGCAAGAATCCCTTAGAACAAAAGGAGTAGCCCTCAGAGTGAAAAAAAAAGAGAGAGAGAGAGTCTGAGATGCAGTATTTGGATGCAATCTCAAAAACAACAGGATGAACTCTGTTCATTTCCAAGGCAAACCATTCAATATTACAGCAATCCAAGTCTATGGCCTGACCAAGAATGCTGAAGAAGCTGAGTTGAAAGGTTCTATGAAGACTTACAAGACCTTCTAGAACTAATACCCCAAAAGATGCCCTTTTAGGGGACGGGAATACAAAAGTAGGAAGTCAAGAAATACCTGGAGTGACAGGCAAATGTGGCTTTGGAGTACAGAATGAAGCAGGGCAAACGGTAATAGAGCTTTGCCAAGATAATGCACTGGTCATAGCAAAAAATACAGGAGAAGACTCTACACTTGGACATCACCAGATGGCCAACCCTGAAATCAGATTGATTATATTCTTTGCAGCCAAAGATGGAGAAGCTCTATACAGTCAGCAAAAATAAGACCGAGAGCTGACTACGGCTCAGTTTGTAAACTTGTTATGGCAAAATTCAGACTTAAATTGAAGAAAGTAGGGAAAACCACTACACCATTTAGGTATGACCTAAATCAAATCCCTTATGATTATACAGTGGAATTAAGAAATAGATTTAAGGGATTAGATCTAATAGAGAGAGTACCTGATGAACTATGGATAGACGTTCATGACATTATACAGGAGACAGGTGTCAAGACCATCCCCAAGAAAAAGAAATGCAAAAAAGGCAAAAAGGCTGACTGAGGAGTCCTTACATATAGCTTTGAAAAGAAGAGATTGAAAGGCAAAGGAGACATGTATACAGTCATATAAGAAATGAAGTGCCAGTCTGTGTTCAATACAGGATACAGGATGCTTGGGGCTGGTGTAAGGGATGATCCGGGGAGATGGTGGGGGGGAGGGTGGGAAGGGAGCTGGGAGGGGGCTTCAGCATGGGGAGATCGTGTACACCTGTGGCTGATTCATGTCAATGTATGGCAAAACCAATACAGTACTGTGAAATAGAATAAAGTATTAAATTTAAAAAAAAGAATCAAAGTTCTCTTAAAAAAAAAAGAAAGAAAGAAAGGCAAAGGAGAACAGGAAAGATATACCCATTTGAATGCAGAGTTCCAAAGAATAGCAAGAAGAGATAAGGAAGCCTTCCTCAATAATCAGTGCAAATAAATAGAGGAAAACAATAGAATAGGAAAGACTAAAGATCTCTTCAAGAAAATAAGAAATACCAAGGGAATGTTTCATGCAAAGATGGGCTCAATAAAGGACAGAAATGGTATGGACCTAACAGAAGCAGAAGATATTAAGAAGAAATGGCAAGAATACACAGAAGAATTGTACGAAAAAGATCTTCATGACCCGGAAAATCACGATGGTGTGATTATTCATCTAGAGTCAGACATCCTGGAATGTGAAGTCAAGTGGGTCTTAGGAAGCACCACTATGAACAAAGGTTGTAGAGGTGATGGAATTCCAGTTGAGCTATTTCTAATCCTAAAAGATGATGCTGTGAAAGTGCTGTACTTAACATGCCAGCAAATTTGGAAAACTCAGTAGTGGCCATAGGGCTGGAAAATTTCAGTTTTCATTCCAACCCCCAAGAAAGGCAATGCCAAAGAACACTCAGACTGCTGCACAATTACATTCATCTCACATGCTAGCAAAGTAATGCTCAAAATTCTCCAAGCCAGGCTTCAGCAATACATGAACCTTGAACTTCCAGATGTTCAAGCTGGTTTTAGAAAAGGCAGAGGAACCAGAGATCAAATTGCTGACATCTGTCGGATCATTGACAAAGCAAGAGCGTTCCAGAAAAACATCTATTTCTGCTTTATTGACTATGCCAAAGCCTATGACTGTGTGGATCATAAAAAACTGTGGAAAATTCTGAAAGAGATGAGAATATCAGGTCACTTGACCTGCCTCCTGAGAAATCTGTATGCAGGTCAGGAAGCAACAGTTAGAATTAGACATGAACAAGAGCCTGGTTCCAAATCAGGTAAGAAGTCTTTCAAGGATGTATATTATCACTCTGCTTTTTCTAACTAATATGCAGATTTGTATATTTAGATATGCATATGCTTATCACGAGAAATGCTGGACTGAATGAAGCACAACCTGGAATCAAGATTGCTGAGAGAAATATCAATAACTTCAAATATGCAGATGACACCACCCTTATGGCAGAAATTAAAGAAGAACTAAATAGCTTCTTGATGAAAGTGAAAGAAGAGAGTGTAAAAGTTGATTTTTCAGAAAACTAAGATCATGGTGTCTGGTCCCATCACTTCATGGCAAATAGATGGGGAAAGAGTGGAAACAGTGGCTGACTTTATTTGGGGGGGGGGGGGGCGAGAAGGGCTCAAAAATCACTGCACATGGTGACTGCAGCCATGAAATTAAAAGACACTTACTCCTTGGAAGAAAAGTTATGACCAACCTAGGCAGTATATTCAAAAGCAGAGACATTACTTTGCTGACTAAGGTTCGTCTAGTCAAGGCTATGGTTTTTCCTGTGGTCACGAATGGATGTGAGAATTGAACTGTGAAGAAGGCTGAGTGCCGAAGAATCGATGCTTTTGAACCGTGGTGTTGGAGAAGACTCTTGAGAGTCCCTTGGACTGCAAGGAGATCCAACCAGTCCATTCTGAAGGAGATCAACTCTGGCATTTCTTTGGAAGGAATGATGCTAAAGCTGAAACTCCAGTACTTTGACCACCTCATGCGAAGAGTTGACTCATTGGAAAAGACTCTGATGTTGGGAGGGATTGGGGCCAGGAGGAGAAGGGGACGATCGTGGATGAGATGGCTGGATGGCATCACTGACTCGATGGACATGAGGTTAAGTAAACTCCGGGAGATGGTGATGAACAGGGAGGCCTGGCGTGCTGCGATTCATGGGGTCTCAAGAGTACTGGAGTAAGGTGCCATTGCCTTCTCTGAACTGGAACACTAAAGGGACATAACTATCAGAGCTGACAATGGGTCCAGATGTCAGATGCAACACCAATAGCTTATATACAAAAATGTTTTTAGTTTAAGAGATTGGTTTAACTATTTCAACCAATCCAGGCATAAACAATGCTATAATTTCAAGCAGCGTATAGATGAGTAGTGTCAAATTGCTTACATTTTGAATAATTAGAAATATGTGTTCCAGAAGAACAAGAACATATTTTGCTCTTCTTGTTTGTAGTCTGTATAGAGAGAGCTAGCAGTTTCACTCTGAGTTAAAAAATGGTTTAAAAAAATGTAATATTATAAACTTTAAGAAGTTTACAACTATGGATATTTGCAATATTATTATATTCTCATCCTGTCATTAAAACAAACAAAAAAATATGCTAAACACTTGAAAATAACCAGAAATATTTCTGCTTTCATGTGTCTTTAAACAGTGTCTTTAAGATCTTATTTTGTGTGTGTGTATGTGTGTGAGAGTGTATCAGTGTGGGAGAAGCAATTAGAAATCCCTACAATCATTGACTTTCAGGAATCTAAATACCCCATGTTAATTCCAACCAATTCAGAGAAAGTACTGTACATCATTCAATAAGTTATTGTTTCAATCATTAATTTGTTATTTTATTTATCAAGAGTGAGAGCCTATGCAAATATTTGAAAAATTATCTCAATTTTCAAGGAATTTTAGCCTCGTGAGAGACCAAAATTAAACTTATTTTTAGACCTATAATTCCATGCAATTTTTAATTATTTTATACTTCACTATTTTAAACAATTAGTGCATTAATCATATGTAAAAATGACTGTGTGTTTGGACCAATGACAGCTGAATTATTTTATAGTAACAAGTGGAATACCCTATAACAAAGATGTGGGGGCCACCACTGATAGATTAATTCACTACTTTGCAACTGTGTGTAATGGGGAGTTACTATTTCATCTTGGTCTTTAAAAAGCAACCTCACTGCTATTTGCCCAACTAGTGTGAGCAAATATTTTCAAATGCTACACATTTTTTTCAGAGGATCTGCTGCTTGCTTCCACTCCTTGAACTTCCTTTGTGATCAGTTGGTATTCTTTGACTGCAAGCAGGACACACCAACTCTGAAAAACTGAAGGAAACAAGAATTTTATTAGGAATCTAGGTATCTTCATAAGCCCAAAATAATAAATTAAACTGGCTCATAATAGGTAGAAATCATTGCTGCTTTAATGATGCCTGCTAGGGAGATGCAAACTTTTTCTAACAGAGCCAATTGATTTTTTATATATATTTTTTTAATTGGATGATAATAGCCTTACAATGTTGGTTGTTTTCTGCCATTATGACTTATTTGCATTGTTATTAGCCATTTGATTTCTCTTACAACTACTTACTTCCATATTTTTCATCTGTTCTTGACAATTCTTACTGTTCTGATTATTTTTTGCTGTACAAAAAATTACCCCAAATTTTAGTACTGTAAAACAGCTACTTTGGATACTCACACATTCTATGGAGCATTAAGATTTCAAAAGACCAAAGGAAGGTTTATTTGTTTTTGTCCAGTGATGTGTGGGCATTTAATTAACAGCTGAGGGCTTGAGCCGACACTAAACATAGGGTCTGAACTCATCTGAGACATTTCGTTCACATTCCCATGGCTGATAACTTCTTGATGGTTGATGAGCTAGACCCTTAGCTTGGCTTCAGTTACCATACAGTGTTTGTGGCCTCTCAATGGGTCAGAGCTTTCCTACAATATAGTACATAGGTTCCAAGGGACATAGATTGGTAGAAATTGTATTTTCTGTTCTAACATAGACATAAGTTACAGTATGTTATTTCTGCTATATTCTATTTGCTTGAGGCATTTACAAAGAGCTATCCAGTTTTAAGAGAAGAGAAAATATATCCTGCAAGAATAGCAAGTTTCTGAAACAACATATGAGATTGGAACTGTGCTTTTTGTTGGGAAACATAGTTTCCCAAAGTCTACCATCGTGTTACAACAACTCATGTTGGATTGGAGGTTGGTCTCAAAGCAGCATCTAAATCTGAGACAGTGGTTTAGAGCATGTGGAACCAGGTTGCACATGCAACCTGCACAGGTCGCATGTGGAAGCTGGAAGAGCCCTGAGAAGAGCATTAGTGACAGACTAAGAAGAGACTGCTAGCAAAGGCCTAATTGCTCTCAGAGACATATAGATGAGTGCTTAATGAAGGATAAATAAACGTCATTGGAAGCTAGCTCAGTTCAGTTCAGTCGCTCAGTCATGTCTGACTCTTTAGGATCCCATGAATTGCAGCACACCAGGCCTCCCTGTCCATCACCAACTCCTGGAGTTCACCCAAACTCACGTCCATCAAGTCGATGATGCCATCCAGCCATCTCACCCTCTGTTGTCCACTTCTTCTCCTGCCCCCAATCTCTCCCATCATCAGAGGATTTTCCAGTGGGTCAACACTTTGCATGAGGTGGCCAAAGTACTGGAGTTTCAGCTTTAGCATCATTCCTTCCAAAGAAATCCCAGGACTGATCTCCTTTAGGATGGAGTGGTTGGATCTCCTTGCAGCCCAAGGGACTCTCAAGAGTCTTCTCCAACCCCACACTTCAAAAGCATCAATTCTTCGGTGTTTAGCTTTCTTCACAGTCCACTCTCACATCCATACATGACTACTGGAAAAACCATAGCCTTGATTACATGGACCTTTGTTGACAAAGTAATGTCTCTGCTTTTGAATATACTATCTAGGTTGGTCATAACTTTCCTTCCAAGGAGTGTCTTCTAATTTCATGGCTGCAGTCACCATCAGCAGTTATTTTGGAGCCCAAAAAAATAAAGTCTGACACTGTTTCCACTGTCTCCCCATCTATTTCCCATGAAGTGATTGGAAGCTAGAGAGCCTTGTTAATAGAGTAAAAGAAATCTGGGGACATTATGGCCTAAAATAATGTGGAAAGAAAAAATTTACCTAAGAAACTGTTGAACTAAGTAAAGTGATTTCTAGGAAGAGAGTTGAAGATATGGCTTACAGTCTCCTTGCTGTCTATAGTAAAATGTGAGAGAGTAGAAAATAGCTGAAATAAGAACAATATAATATAAAGTCTCATAGGTTTTCTCAGTTTAAAAATAAAATATTTTTTAGATGCAGCTTTACATATAGAAAATGTTTCTAAAATTAAGAAATGGCTTGAGACAGTAGTTGAATATGGCAACAAACAAATAAATAGTTCTGTAAATGGAATTAGGGCTTTGAAAGTAAACATCTTGTCAAGGTTCTGAAAAACATAGTCAACTACAGGGATCTATTCAAAAACTGGAGCCCCTCTAAGTATGTTTAGGTCGTTTATCACATATCTTTTCTAAATAACAGAGCTTCCTTACATCTTAAGAGCCTTGTCTCATAAAAGATTTACAGGGAATCCAAGTATTCAGTAGCTTCTTTAGATCAAGTTTGTGGGATTGTTTCTTATCTACTGGAGTAAATTATAAATTGACTCAAACAAAATGAAAAATTTTACCATTATATGACCCAGCAATTCCATTTCTAGGCATATACCTTAAGGAAATCAAAATTGGAAAAGAATCATGTACCCCAATGTTCATTGCAGCACTATTTGCAATAGCTAGGAAATGGAAGCAACCTAGATGTCCATCAGCAGATGAATGGATAAGAAACTGTGTTACATATATACAATGAACTATTACTCAGCCACAAGAAGGAACACATTTAAGTCGGTTCTAATGAGATGATGAACCTAGAGCCTATTATACAGAGCAAAGTAAGTCAGAAAGAGAAAAACGAGTATCTTATACGAATGCATATACATGGAATCTAGAAAGGTGATACTGATAAAATTATTTGCAGGGCAGCACTGGGAACACAGATATAAAGAACATACTTGATGACCCGGGGGATGGGAACAATGAGAGGCTGGGATGTATGGAGAGAATAATATGGAAATTTACATTACCATATGTAAAATAGATAGCCAAAAGGCATTTGCTGTATGACTCAGAGAACTCAAACTGGAGCTCTGTAAAAACCTAGAGGGGCGGATTGGGAAGAAATATGGGAAGGAGGTTCAAGGAGGAGGGAACATATGTACACCTATGGCTGATTCGTGTTGATGTTGGGCACAAACCAACACAATTCTGTAAAGCAATTATCCTTCAATTAAAAAATAATTTAAAAAATAAATAATCTTGAAAATTTTGAAGTCTAAGAAATTGTATCAGGTAGAACTGAAAGAAGGTAGAGGAACATGGAAAGGAAGATTTGAATCTTTGACTTTGGGTAGTAAGAATGGTGAGAAATGAGCTACAAACACAAGCTAATTTTTTCTTTTCTGAAAAGGAATAATTTAGATGGCAACATCAAATAAGAATGGTAGAGAATCATTCCCAAGTAGGAGAATTGTGAGCTAATTAATGAGTGGCAATTAATTATTGCTCCGGCTTCCCTGGTAGCTCAGGTGGGAGGTGAAATTTTACCACCATATGACCCAGCAATTCCATTTCTAGACATATACCCTAAGGAAATCAGGAGGCCCTGGTTTGATTCCTGGTTTGGGAAGATCCCATGGAGAAGGGATAGGCTACCCACTTCAGTGCTCTTGGGCTTCACCGGTGACTCAGATGGTAAAGAATCCTCCCGCAATATGGGAGGCCTGGGTTCAGTTCTTGGGTTGAGAGATTCCCAGGAGGAGGGCATGGCAACTCACCCCAGTATTCTCACCAAGAGAATCCCAATGGGCAGAGAAACCTGGCGGGCTTCATAGGGTCACAAAGAGTTGGACATGACTGAGCAATTAACACTACACAGCAAAGCACATTATATTCTCGTCTGAATTTCAGAATTGCTATGTACAGTGGCTTAGCTGGTAAAGGACCTTCCTGCCAATGCAGAAGACACGAGAGGTGGGTTCAGTTCCTGGGTTGGGAAAATCCCCTGGAGAAGGAAATGACAACCCACTCTAGCATTCTTGCCTAGAAAATTTCAGGCACAGAGGAGCCTGGTAGGCTACAGTCCATTGGATCCCAAAGAGTCAGGCATGACTGACTGCACATGCCCACGATCATTAGTATTTCTGGATGAGTACTGCTTTTCTTCCTCTGGGGCAGGACTATCTAAAATAATTACAGTTTTTCTCCCTCATTGTATATTGAGTGTATAAGAGTCTATTAATTTGTCTCTAATTAACAAGTGTATTAGTCAGTATTTCCTAAAGAAAGAAAGCCAATTTATGGAGAGAGAATATGAGAGAGGGAGAGAGAAAGAGAGTTGAGGCACTAAGATATCAATAATAATAGTAATAGCAACACAGGGAAAGCTATACCCAACTGAATGCAGAGTCCCAGAGAATAGCAAGGAGAGATAAGAAAGTCTTAAGTCAACAATACAAAGAAATAGAGAAAACAATAGAATGGGAAAGACTAGAGATCTCTTCAAGAAAATTAGGGATACCAAGAAAACATTTTAGGCAAAGATGGGTACAATAAAGAAGAAAAGCAACAAGGACCTAACAGAAGCATAGGAGATTAAGAAGAGATGGCAAGAATATACAGAAGAACTATGTAAGAAAGGTCTTAATGACCCAGATAACCATGATGGTGTGGTCACTCACATAAAGCCAGACATCTTGGAATGTGAAGTTAAGTGGGCCTTAGGAAGCATTACTACAAACAAAGCTAGTGGAGGTGACAGAATTCCAGTTGAGCTATTTCAAATCCTAAAAGGTGATGCTTTTAAAGTGCTGCACTCAATATGCCAGCAGATGTGGAAAACTCAGCAATGGCCACAGGACTGGAAAAGGTCAGTTTTTATTTCAATCCCAAAGAAGGGCAATGCCAAAGAATGCTCAAACTACTGCACAATTGTGCTCATTTCATATGTTAGCAAGGTAACGCTCAAATCCTTCAAGCTAGGCTTCAACAGTATGTGAACCAAAAACATCCAGATGTACAAGCTGGATTTAGAAAAGGCATAGGAACCAGAGATGAAAACACCAACATCTGCTGGATAATAGAAAAAGCAATGGAATTAAAAAACAAAAACCTACTTCTGCTCCATTGACTACACTAAAGCCTTTGACTGTTTGGATGACAACAAACTGGAAAATTCTTAAAGAGATGAGAATACCTGACCACCTTATCTGCATCATAGAAAAATTGTATGCAGGTCAAGAAGCAACAGTTAGAGCCAGACATGGAATGATGGACTGGTTCCAAACTGGGAAAGAGGTATGTCAAGGCTATATATTTTCACCCTGCTTATGTAACTTATATGCAGAGTACATAATGCAAAATGCTGGACTGGATGAAGCACAAGCTAGAAACAAGATTTCAAGTAGAAATAGAACAACCTCAGATATGCAGATGACACCACATTAAAAGCAGAAAGTGAAGAGGAAATAAAGAGCCTTTGATGAAGGTGAAAGAGGAGAGTGAAAAATCTGACTTAAAACTCAACATTCAAAAAACAAAGATCATGAAGTCTCATCACTTCATAGCAAAAAAATGAGGAAAAAGTAGAAACTGTAACAGATTTCATTTCCTTGGGCTCCAAAATCTCTGTGGACAGAGACTGCAGCCATGAAGTTAAAAGACACTTGCTCCTTGGACGAAAAGCCGTGATGAAACAGAGGCATCTCTTGGCCAACAAAGGTCCAAATTGTCAAAGCTATGGCTTTTCCAGTAGTCATGTATGGATGTGAGAGTTGGACCATATGTAAGGCTGGCACTAGAGAACTGATGCTTTTGAACTGTGGTACTGGAGAAGACTCTTGAGAGTCCCTTGGACGCCAAAGAGATCAACTCTGAATACTCACTGGAAGGACTGATGCTGAAGCTGAAGCGCCAGTACTTTGGCCACCTGACACAAACAGCTGATTCATTGGGAAAGACCTCGATCCTGGGAAAGACTGAGGGCAAGAGGAGAAGGGGGCAACAGAGAATGGGATTATTCGATGGCATCACTGACTCAGTGGAGATTATTTGAGCAAACTCAGGGAAATAGTGAAGGGCAGTGAAGCCTCGTGTGCTGCAGTTCATGGGATCTCAAAGAATTAGACATGATTTAGCTACTGAATAATGAAAAGCAACAATAATAAAAAAAAATGTTGAAGAAGATACAGTGAAATGAGCACCCTTATATGTGAGTGGTGGGAGTGGAAGATGGCTCAGTACTATGGAGAGTAGTTTGATGGGCCCTCAAAAGTTAGACATAAAATCACCATAAGATCTACCAGTTCCACACCAACATGTATATTCAAAAGAATTCAAAATCAGTATTCAAACAAGCACCTGTGCATGTATGTTTATTGTAGAATTATTTATGATGGTCACAGGTGAATAAAGTATGAGCTGTGGTATATTTACATTCAACAGAGCATCACTCAGGTATTAAAAAAAAAAATGAACTGTTCGAGGCTAGAACACTGATGAACCTAGAAAGCATTAAGTGAAAGACGCCACCTACGAAGTGACAGAGAATGTATGGCTTATTTTCTCAGGAATACACAGAAGAGGTAAATCCACAAAGACAGTATGAAGTGTGCAAATTACAAGGGGCAAGGGAAGTAGGGACTAGAGAATAACTGCTTAACAGGTAAGAAATTTCCTTTGGGGGTGATGAAAATATTTTGTAACTAGATGGAACTGGAGTTTGTATAACAGTGTTCATGTACTAAATGTCACTAACATCAGCTTTAAAATAGTTTATTTTATATTATGTGAACTTCACCTCTACTTAATTTCAAAATAAGTAAAAACACTGAATAGATTAAGTATTCAGTTACATGAAAAAATATTCCAGCGTAAACTATGTATAGAAAGTCAAGGAACTAAGGGCAAAAGGGAAAATTTATTGAAATTCGTTTATAGAAATGGAGAAATATAGCTAAAGTATTATACATGCCTAAAGGTCCATCTAGTCAAGGCTGTGGTTTTCCCTGTGTCATGTATGGATGTGAGAATTGGACTGTGAAGAAAGCTGAGCACTGAAAAATTTATGCTTTTAAACTGTGTTGTTGGAGAAGACTCTTGAGAGTCCCTTGGACTGCCAGGAGATCCAACCAGTCCATTCTGAAGGAGATCAGCCCTGGGATTTCTTTGGAAGGAATGATGCTAAAGCTGAAACTCCAGTACTTTGGCCACCTCATACGAAGAGTTGACTCATTGGAAAAGACTCTGATGCTGGGAGGGATTGGGGGCAGGAGGACAAGGGGATGACCGAGGATGAGATGGCTGGATGACATCACCCACTCGATGGATGTGAGTTTAGGTGAACTCCGGGAGTTGGTGATGGACAGGGAGGTCTGGTGTGCAGCGCTTCATGGAGTCGCAAAGAGTCAGACACGACTGAGCGACTGAATTCAACTGAACTATATGTGTTATATATGTGCATTATTAATGCATGGAATCACTATGTGTATGTAATTTGTAACTTATATATATACATTTATTTATTTATTATGTTTAAATTTAGATATATAATTCATCTTAACTAGAAGGTTTATCTACTTCTACCTTAAAATTAAAAATTTTTTTAAATATGCTATTTAAAATTGGTATTTAGTTAATAGCTAATTTTCTGTCAAAATGAACTTTTAAGGTTTATATTAACTTAATAAAATAATAACATTTAGACAGCTGTAATAAGGCTAAATAAGTAGGATGAGATGGCTGGATGGCATCACCAACTCGATGGACGTGAGTCTGAGTGAACTCCGGGAGTTGGTGATGGACAGGGAGGCCTGGCACGCTGTGATTCATGGGGTCGCAAAGAGTCAGACACAACTGAGCGACTGAACTAAACTGAAACTAAAAAAACCTAAGAGCGTTCAGGCTTGCTCATGGTCCTCAGAAAAGGGCAAATAAAAGTGCATTCCTCTTTTTTCCTTTTCACTGCAACAGAATCAACTGTGATTCCCAGGATTCTGGCCTCTGCAACTTGGAGTACAGTATTGCCATTGCTGAAATGGCATTTCACCAGGAGTTCATTTTTGGTCATACTAATTTAGAGATTCCTTTCAAACACCCAAATGCAAATGCCAAGCAGTCAGTTCAACATATGGTTTTGAAGCTCAGAAGAGGGAGTAGAGCTGGAGATATAATGTGACAGTTGTTGGCATGGAGACTGAATCATTTATTTTAAAAATATATGTTGAGTGTCTATAATGTATTCATTAGTCGCTCAGTAGTGTCTGACTCTTTGAGACCCCGTGGACTGTAGCCCACCAGGCTCCTCTGTCCGTGGGGGTCTCCAGGCAAGAATGCTGGAGTGAGTAGGCATTCCATTCTCTAGGGGATCTTCTCAACCTGGAAATTGAACCAGGGCCTTCCACACTGCCTGCAGACTCTTTACCTTCTGAGCCACCAGGGAATGCAGTGGATATATTCTATACTGATGCTAGAGTAGTCAGTTGTATAGTATCCTCAGTTCAGTTCAGTTCAGTTCAGTCGCTCAGTCGTGTCTGACTCTTTGCAACCCCATGAATCGCAGCATGCCAGGCCTCCCTGTCCATCACCAACTCCCGGAGTTTACCCAAACTCATGTGCATCGAGTCGGTGATGCCACC
>SJYC01042845.1:0-74555 GCA_006408675.1 Madoqua kirkii
TACTTTTGGAGGAGGGGTAAGCAAATACCATACAGGAGATGATAAAACAATTCTGATTTTCAAAATTAACACTTAGATATTAATCCTAAATGCTTCTTTGTTGAATAAAGAAAGTTTTTCATTTGAATAACAAAGAAATGGAGAGAACATGTCTTCTGTGGTCCTAGGTACTAACTTCATTTCCTCTCTTCTTCATCTTAAAGATAATTGAAAAGCATCTGAATGTAATGTCCTTAATCTGCCTAAGAGGGACCTGCATTCACTGATAAAGATCCTGATGGTCCAATCCCTGGTAAAAGCTGCACTCCCCCTAGATGGAGGTTAAATATTTAGAACAACTAGAGCAGTTTTATCTCCTTTGCAACAATCATTAAACAGAATAGTTCATTTTTAATTAGACTTATGTATGTGAATCACTAATTATTTAATGATAAAGAATTTAATAATCAGTTTCAGTTCAGTTGCTCAGTCCTGTATGACTATTTGCAACTCCATGGGCTGCAGTATGCTAGGCTTCCCTGTCCATCACCAACTCCCAAAACTTGCTCAGACTCACATCTATTCACTGATAAAGATCCTGATGGTCCAATCCCTGGTAAAAGCTGCACTCCCCCTAGATGGAGGTTAAATATTTAGAACAACTAGAGCAGTTTTATCTCCTTTGCAACAATCATTAAACAGAATAGTTCATTTTTAATTAGACTTATGTATGTGAATCACTAATTATTTAATGATAAAGAATTTAATAATCAGTTTCAGTTCAGTTGCTCAGTCCTGTATGACTATTTGCAACTCCATGGGCTGCAGTATGCTAGGCTTCCCTGTCCATCACCAACTCCCAAAACTTGCTCAGACTCACATCTATCAAGTTGGTGATGCCATCCAACCATCTCATTCTCTGTCATCCCCTTCTCCTCCCGCCTTTAATCTTTCCCAGCATCAGGGTCTTTTCCAGTGAGTCAGTTCTTCGCATCAGGTGGCCAAAGTATTATAGCTTCAGCATCAGTCCTACCAATGAATATTCAGGACTGATTTCCTTTAGGATGGACTGGTTGGATCTCCTTGCAGTCCAAGGAACTCTCAAGAGTCTTCTCCAACACCACAATTTAAAAGCATCAGTTCTCCAGCACTCAGCTTTCTTAATGGTTCAGCTCTAACATCCATACATAGCTACTGGAAAAACCATAGCTCTGACTAGATGGATCTTTGTTGGCAAAGTAATGTCTCTGCTTTTTAATACGCTGTCTAGATTGGTCATAGCTTTTCTTCCAAGGAGCAAGCGTCTTTGAATTTCACAGCTGCAGTAACCATCTGCAATGATTTTGGAGCCCAAGAAAATAAGTCTGTCACTGTTTCCATTTTTTCTCCATCTATCTGCCATGAAGTAATGAGACCGGATGCCATGATCTCTGTCTTTTGAATGTAATAATCAAGCCCTTCATTTGTTCTGGAAAATCCTTAGACAATTCCTGGGATCTTCAATGAAGACAAATATTTAAGACTGGGAATTTACTGATCTCAGAAGCTTTTCCATATAATCTTGCAGACAGAGGCACAAACAGCTAATTCAACGATTGGCTGTCTCTTTATAGGCAAGACACGGTTCATGCCTTGAGGGGCCTGGGGACCCACACCAGAGCAGAGACTCTTGGTGGGGCTTCACTGCCTGCTCCCTCACCTTCCTGGCTCCATTTCTTAGAAGTGTTTTACTTTTCATCTGGACACTTGCAGAAGGTGTCAGCTGATTTGGCACTCTGAGCGGGTTCCCCTAAAGCTTGGAACCTTCCAGGCATACTTAAATTCTATTAGTGGATTCTTCAGAAGAAAGGCCTTTGAGAGCTAGAGATGAAGCTATAATGGTGGAATGACAAGATGTGGAGTTCATACTTCCCGGCAGGAAGGCTTGCCTGGGGAGTCTCGGGTTTCACCAGTGAAGGCAGGAAGCTGATTGACCTGGGAACCGTAGGCATGTGGCCGTGCCTGAATTGACAGATTCACACTGGCTCCATGTGAGGACAACTCTGATCATTATAGTCATCTCCACACAATCATCGGTGTCTGCAAATCCCCAAGGGAAAAAAGTACTTGATACAATCAATCCTCCATTCCTTGTGCAGCGGTCTACAACTTTTTGGCACCAGGGTCTGCTTTCATAGAAGACAATTTTTCCACAGACCAGGTGGGCCATGATTTCGAGATGAGTCACCTTATATTTATTGTGCACTTTATTTCTAATCTGTTGCTGCCCCTGATCTGACAGGATGGGGACCTGGAGATGGGGACTCCTGTTTTAAGGCGCTCTGGAGCCATCACTCAGATGGCTGGGGCGAGCTCAGTCTCCTCGATTTTACAGCTGTTAGATTGATGGTATCTCCCTAAGGTGGAAAAATATCGCCAGACTTTATTACACTTTTTACAAAATACTGAGTTAAAATTGTGTAAAAGAATTGTGTGGGCAAGTACTGTCGTTGAGAGCCTATTTAAGATAGTGGGTTCATTCAGTAATAATAATAGGCAACACATACAGAAGGGCTTCCAAGATAGCACAGTGGTAAAGAAATGCAGGAGACGCAAGAGACAAAGGTTCAATCCCTGGGTTGGGACGGTGTCTTGGGGTAGAAAATGACAAACCACTCCAGTATTCTTATCTGGAAAATTCCATGGACAGAAGAACCTGGTGAGCTACACAGTCCATGAGGTTGCAAAGAGCTGGATACAACTGAGCAACTGGGCTTCCATGTACAGCATTTACAGAGGTATTATCTGGTGTTACTCTTTCTCTCCAACAAACCTGTGTGGGAAGTATTATTATCCCCACTTTATAGACAAGGAACTCAAGACACAGAAAGCCTAGTAACTTGTGGAAGACCACATAGCTGGTAAGTAGTAGGACTGGGTCCAAAGTCCACACTCTTACCCATATATATGCTAAGAATTCACATATGTCATCTACGTGATTCTTATTTTTAGTTGCATAATTAATTTTGCTGCATGGACAAAGACCTTAAATAAGGGCGGTGTGGACAGCAATGGGATATTAGAACATAGCAGTCAAAGCATGGCCTTCCAGTTAGATGGAAATGAACTACTCCTCATGTCTAACAGCTATAGGAGCTTGGACAAATTACTTATGTCTTGGGATCTCAGTTTGCTTATATACAAAATGGGAACAATAAGGGTATATAACTCATAAGATTGTAATGATTAAATGTGATAACTATGACAGTACAAAACATTTGTTGAATGCTGATTTTTGTGTCAGCTATAAAATACATGGGAAGTGATTGGCTTCTTCTTTGACACAAGATAAATATTTACAGCTTTCCTGGTGGCTTACCAGTTAAAGAATCTGCCTGCAGTGCAGGAGACCCAGTTTCAATCTCAGAGTCAGGAAGATTCCCCTTGAGAAGAGAATGGCTACCCACTCCAGTATTCTTGCCTGGAGAATTCCATAGACAGAGGAGCCTGGCAGACTACAGTCCATGGGGTTGCAAAGAGTTGGACATGACTGAACCAACACTTCACTTCAAGCTTTTACTATTATTATTATTTTACTAAGTGTCAAACCCATTTTGACAGATTTCAAGAGATCATTAACTTCTCTTAGCTTAATGAAATCCTGACCTTCCAAATATGGTTCTTAATAAGTGGGTCAGTGACAGAGCTCAGAAATCTTTGTTATGTGCAATTTCACCTATAATTTACTTCCCATTTTAATCTAACGCATAATCGAACACACTTTTTAGAATACACTCTCTACACTGCTTCTGTTATTCTGGGAAAGACTTTGTCTTTGTCATGGGGTATTACTAAATCTAGCTAAGTCTTCAACTTTCTGAGGACCTGATAAACAGGCTCATTTTTCTTCACAGGTTTGTAAGAAGCAGGGAATTAAGTCTGAATCCCAATTCTTATCTATAGTTTAGGACACACACAAAAAATCTACAGTTAAAGTAACTTGAAATTGTAGTAAATAGTTCCCTCTTGGGCAAAATGATGAGGTTACTCAGCAGCCCTCAGGGTTACTCGTGAGCTGCAAAGCGGTGACTATAAGACAGTTCCTCTATTTTCTAATTCATTTCACAATCCATGCTTGGCCAGAAGCACTTTCTACCTTTTGCACTGTCAGATTCTTAGGCTGAGCAAATTGGGTACAGTTTTTCGATTACGCATTTCATTCCTTCCCACTTTACAAAGTGATTTCACATCACCAGCACGATTTATCAAGGGGAGAGCCATTCTAAGACACAAGCCTGAATTACAGAGCAGCCCCACGGTCTAGCAAAAGTACTGCAGAATCACAGATATAATGAAATGGGGTGAACCTGCTATTTCCTGTGCCCTAGATACAAAAGAGACTCATCTGACAGCTTGGGAAAGCTGGTGCCAGCCCCCGTTTTATGATGGGGCTGCTGTTTCCACAGTTCCACATCAGGGAACTCTATGTCTTAGAATTGTCACAGTAGCTAGAATTGGACCCCTTAAAAAAAAGCCAAGTTTGGGTCACTATCATCAAGCAGTTAAGCATAATCTCTGCATTGGGGTCACCCTGATGCTGACTAGTTGGGTAAAGTTTACTTTTTTTTTTTTTTTTTGAGATAGTGTTTTTCTTTTGAGATAGTGTTTCTAAACCCTGTCTTCTTGTTTATTCCCCACTGGCCTTCCCACTTCCTTCCAGTAAAACCAGCTCTCGCCCCCTTTAATCAAAGTTCAGTAATGGGCTTTCCAGGTAGCACTAGTGGTGAAGAATCTGCCTGCCAATGCAGGAGATACAGGTTCCATCCCTAGGTTGGGAAGATCCCCTGGAGAAGGGAACGGCAACCCAATACCGTATTCTTGCCTGGAGAATCCCATGATCAGAAGAGTCTGGTGGGCTACAGTCCATGGGGTCACAAAGAGTCGAACACCAACAAGTGACTAAGCACAAAGTTAATTTCTTGGTAATAACTTCCCAACACTCTTATTCAGGTTCTCCTAACCCTTTCCATTGCCAGAGACCAAATCCTTGAGAAAAAGAATAGAGAGAGTGCGATGGAGGAGCCGCTGGATCAGGAGATTGAAAGTTAGAGGGCCGGCTTCTAGATCTGCTATGTAGCAGGTCTATCACCCACTCACTCTGGGCCTTGGTTTCTTTGTCCATCAAATGGCTAGATTGGATAATCTGGATTTTTTTATAACTCATAGGCTCATGGGTCATTAATAATACTCATTTCGGAGAAAAGAAAAACAACATTGAAAAATGTTTTTCCAACTTGATATTCTGTAATTCTAACAGTGAGCATTAGAATCTTAAACTCACGGAGGAATGTTCAGAGGGTGTTATCACAGCATCTCTAGGTACATGTCTCATGAAGAGCACAGAGGTGGGGAGAGAAATGGGCATAAATTCAGTGCCTCTGTTAGTGCCCACGTGTTACCTGCAGGACACTCACCATGGCTCTCTGAAGATGTTGTCATCACCAAAGTGTAGGTGAGGAAACAGACATTCAGACAGGACTTGTCCAGGCTACACTGCTAGTAGGTGGCAGTCTATCGACTTTCCCACTCTCTGCCTGCCACAAGACTGGCCCTGAGTACAATATCTGCTGTTGCTGCTGCTGCTAAGTCGCTTCAGTCGTGTCCGACTCTGTGCGACCCCGTAGACGGCCTCCTACCAGGCTCCTCTGTCTCTGGGATTCTCCAATAATATCTGAGGGAAGATAATCCTGAGCAAATTCTCAGGATTCCAGAAGTGGAAAGTCCCAGCTGCTCTGTTTGCTATGCCCTCAACAAGTTTTAGATTTCAAAGAGCCGGGATTTCGCTAGAGGCTGGAGTCTAGCATGAGCTGTGCAGGTGTACCCAAGACTGCCGAGGAGCACGTCTGACCTGGGCTGCTTTACCCATCGGTGGGGGTGGATGACCAGCCGAAGGGAACTCTGCCTCCTTCCAATTGTCGAGAAAGGATGGGAAGGACCTCTCTTGTGCCCATCCCTTCCCTGCCAGGGAGGCCAAGTTGTCCCAATTTGCCTGGGACATTCTTGGTTTTAAAACTGAATCTCCCAGGTCCAGTGAACACTGCAATCCCAGGCAAACAGGGATGGCTGGTCACACTACAGTCTCCCGAGCTCTGACTTTCTATATCTGGTATCTGGGAAGACAAGCCTTCTGTCTTATATACAATATAAATAAAATCACATCTCTGCCTGTTGAGATGTTACCTCGTCAAATTTGGAGGTTGTGTTTGAGACAGCTGGCTGCAAAGCAGAGATGTCTGTGGAGTCCTGCAGGAAGCCTCTCAAAAGGGCCCAGACCTAGATACAGCCAGAAACTTCGTGATTGCTAGTTACTAATAAAGCAATGATGTAGATACAGCCTCATGAACAAAAGCAGTGGACAACGGTCTCAGACAATCTCCAAACTGATACTCAAAAATGTAGCAGATTTACCAAACTACTTTCCACCTGGGTAACTCTGTTAGGTAAGAATCATGTGAATAGCTGTAGAAAGCTGTTTATTTAACAAGGAACTACAGTTAGAGATTCTCCTCAGCCAACAAGGGAGAGTCAGATAGTAAAAAGAAAAAAAAAATTTTTTTTAATTAAAAGAATTTTTTGGGGGGCATGCCTCATGGCATGTGGGATCTTAGTCCCTAACCAGAGATCAAACCCATTCTCCTGCATTAGAAGTGTGGAGTCTTAACTACTGGATCTCTGGGGAAGTCCCAGATAGTTAAATTGTAAATGCAAAAATTAAAAACTTTTAACTTAAAAAGCTAAAAATTTAAAAAAAGGTAAAAAGCTTAAATGTACACAGAATAATTTGCCCCATCTTTGTTCTAACAAAAAGGAGGAACAGAGATTCCCGGATTCCCGGAATCCACATGACAGAAATCAGGGGAAAGAGGATTGTCATCTGTTGAAAACCAAGTCAGGTATTTATCAGATACCATTTGACTCCTTTAGTAATTCTCCTTTTACATTGCCACTCCGCTGCCCACCCCCAGCCCCATCCTTTATACAGACAAAAAAGCCGAGGCTCAAGCCCTGGGAGAAATCAAAGGCTTGCCCCAGTTCACACAACCGTCTGACTCCATGCTTCATTCTCCATGCTGATCAGAGGCTAGGACACAGGGAACATCCCTGGTGCAAGAAATGACCGCTAATCTTGGTGAGAAGGGAAACTCACAGAAAGGCACAGCTCATCCTCCAGGAGACAACTTGGGCCTGGATGTGAATGCTGTTTAGTTGCTCAGCCATGTCTGACTCTTTGTGACCCTATGGATGGTAGCCTGCCAGGCTCCCCTGTTCGTGGGATTTCCCAGACAAGAATGTTGTAGTGGGGTGCCATTTCCTTCTCCACGGTTTCTTCCTGACCCAGGGATTAAACCCACGTCTCCTGCATTGCAGGCAGATTCTTTACCACTGAACCACCAGGGAAGCCCAACCGAAGACCAAATGTGTCCAGACAGCACCTGGTACCAGGAGGCAGAGTGCCTAGAGATATCCGAGTGAAGTTCCCCCAGGACACCCCGAGCCGGGGGACCCAACTGTGGCTGAACATCAGAAAAAGGGGAGTGATGCCGCTAACGACGTCCTGTTCTCACCCTCTGGTGATTCACATGCAGCGGGTCTGAGGCAGGACAGAAGGTGGAACTCAGCGGATTTAACCACTGCCTGATTTGGGAACCACTGGATGGCATCATTGACTCAATGGACGCGAGTCTGAGTGAACTCTGGGATTTGGTGATGGACAGGGAGGCCTGGCGTGCTGCAACTCATGGGGTCACAATAAGTCGGACACCACTGAGCGACTGAACTGAACTGACTAAACTGATTTACAAGGTAAGAAACACAAAACCCAGAAAATGAGGCCTGCGTCCTCTTTCTTTCTCAGCTACAGACTCACCTTTTTTTTAAATTTATTTTTAATAATTTACTTATTTTAATTGGAGGCTAATTACTTTACAATATTGTATTGGTTTTGCCATACATTGACATGAATCTGCCACGGGTGTACATGTGTTCCCCATCCTGAACCCCCTCCCACCTCCCTACCCATCCCTCTGGGTCATCCCAGTTCACCAGCCCCAAGAATCCTGTATCATGCATCGAACCTGGACTGACTCTATCAGTGGAGAGTCTTTTGTGAGGTGAGAAGGAATCAGTTGCCTCCTGGGTGGCCAAAACATAGTTCAGCAGTCACTTAGCAACCCCATGCCTCAGTTTCCCCAAATGCACCATGAAGTCATATCTGAAAGTGCATTTCTGAACTCTTGTGAAGTTAAATGCATAACAGAGTGCAGGGACTCTTGGGAGGAGAGGAACTCCACCTATTTTTATTAAAACTCCATTCACTGTAGCAGTTTAACAAAGGGCCACTTTTTGTTCTTGATCAGCTTGGAAAGGAGATACAGTTCTTGAGCCACGAAGCCCATAAAGAATCTTTTTTCATGTGAAAACTATCTGAAGCCATTGCAGGGTTTCCCCAAACTCAGTGAGGAAACAGCCAACAAGAGCCTCCACTCATCCCACAGTGATGGAACCCCCAGGTCTTTCCTCGTATATACGTATATAACTTACTCACTTTGCTGTATAGCACAAATTAACATGACGTTGTAAATCAACTATACTTCAGTCAAAAAGAAAAAAAAAAGACTTCCCTGGCCTTCTTGGCAAGGCAAATCTCCTAATCTTCTATCCTGCCTTGTACACTCCTCTCCTTAGCATTGGTCACATGTAAGCCGTCATCTTGGTTTACAGGTGGTGGGATATTTTATGTTGAAGAGGACTTATACCTCCTGTCATCAGGGTCACTTGGCCAAAAACCACAGTTGATTCCTGTAAGGCGCTGACTTTGAGAGGCCTCGCTAATCTTGGGCTGGAAATAGGGATTGATCCCTATTCCTTTCTACTGTTTCCTTAGCTGACACTCTTGAAAAACAACTGGTGACTCAGAGAAGCTCTTTTGAGTTCTTGAGCTGAAAAGTCCATTGGCAGTCTTTGGAAATAAGTACCAAATATCTGAAGATATTTTTTTCTGGGTCAAAACTATCTCCTTTTCCCTGTTGCACAAATGAGAGAGTCATTTAGGTTCGCAGGATAGTCTTCGGAAGAGAGAAAAATTCTTCTTAAGTGAATTCAGACTCATTGGTACTTTCATGAGAATTACTGTCATCAAGAAAAGGACTTCTAGCTGGCACCCTGGAAGCTGGAGGATTTGAAGTCTGATGGAAGGTTTTTCCAATTTTATGTTTCTGAAAATCGATGTGAACATATGATTTGGTAATGTCTTTTTCTCCTCAAAATAAGCTGCTCTTAAATTGATGATGCAATTTTGATTTGATGGAATCTTAGCACCCTGTCAAACTAGGATTGTGGCTCAGCTGGTAAAGAATCCACCTGCAGTGTGGGAGACCTGGACTTGATCCCTGGGTTGGGAAGATCCCCTGGAGAAAGGAAAGGCAGCCCACTCCAGTCCTGGAGAATTCCATGGACTGCATAGTCCATAGCGTCACCAGGAGTCGGACACGGCTGAGCTATGTTGGCTCAGCACTCTATCAAGCTAGGGGTAAGGGCTGCAGGCCTGTGAGTGTGGTGTCAGGCCTGCAGAGGCTCGAGGCTCTCACGAGGGCACTGACCTCCTGGGGCTGGGCATCTGGGACAGTGCATGGCGACGCCTTCCGTTATTATGCAAATAACTCACACTGGGCCTCGTTGGTGGCTCAGTGATAAAAAAAATCCACCTGTCAATCAATGCAGGAGACACTGGTTTGGTCCCTCGTCTGGGAAGATCCCACATGCCAAGGAGCAACTAAACCCGGGAGCCCCAACTACTGAGCCTACTTTGCTGCAACTAAAAATAAAAATTCACACCTTCCCCAGGTTTGCAACAAGTCATCTCATCTGCCAGTACCTTTCCTAATCCTATATGGCTTTACATTTATCACTAGTCCTTCTCTGCATTTCCTTTCTCCTGCTCCCAAAACTGTGCATTTAAAATTTTCTGGCACCAGGTGCGGCAAAAGGCTTTATGAGTGATCCAATAATTTCATTCTTATCTTCAGATACCAAATATCTGGGAATTTCCACAATGCACCTGCCAAATCGCATCTCCCAAACTTTCTCTCACACGTATAACAAAAACACTAGAGCACTTTTAGTTTATGGAAAATATGGGCATACGCGGGCAAAGTCTGCCACCACGGAGAGTTCGTGCTCACCTCTTGCGGGTTTACAGCGCACAGCACTCAGACGGGACTCCAAAGATGCTGGTTTTCAGACATCTGGGGAAAAGAAGCTGGTGAGGTGCAGTAGCAAAGCTGTGCAGAGTCCGGAGAACCCCCTAACCCTCCAGCCTCCCCGGAGCTCACCCGTCACTCACTGGCACGGAGAGAAGAGCAGTGTCGATCACACACCAGCGACACCAGCATGTTCTGATGGATTCGGGGGCAAAGCTGTTTGCAAGCTGTGTGTGTTGTTCATCTCCATTTGCTCTGCCCTCAAATCCCTTCCCTGCCTTGCTCTGCACCTGGGACGGCTGTGGTCCCAAAAAATCATGTCACCTGGGCTGCCTCGCGATCCACTCTCTGTTGTGATCAGTCAGTGAGAACTACCCAGGAGCCCGCAGTGGGAGAAAAGTTGGGGTGTTTCTTCTCTGTCCAACCCCGTGCTGGCCCCGCATTGATGACTGTGTGACCGCCTTCTGGGGCCACAGTCCCGCCTTCACTGCCCTCTGCTCAGGCCCAGGGGTAGGCGGCTTCGGCTGTGGCTGGTCTCTGTGGGTTGGTCTCTTTAGTTCTGCTCACACCCTCTTTCAAGTCTCTGCAGGTGAACCTCCTGAATGGAATTCTCTTTTCACAATCTCATCTGATGCTGCCTGCTGTGCTACATTCAAGAGGATCTGATTCAGAGCAGTTGAGCGCCTAACATCCCCCCAGACTTTGTTCCTCCCCATGTACTGTCCCACTGAGACCACTTCAGTCACCAGTCCCACCAGGCCAAGAGGTGGACTCTAGAGACTTTCCCCCTCACCCACGGCTCTCCCCTCAACCTCCAACCCCTCCTCTCCTCCTGCCCTGCAGCCCACCTCAAACCCCAGCCCCCAACCCCCAGTCTCCTTTCCTACAGGGTTTTCCTCTCCTGCAGGAGTTTTTTGTAAAACGACCAGAAGGACTTTATCAGCCCACCTTTTCTTTTTCTCCAGTTTTTGTTTTAGGGGGTGGAGTCCTGTGTAAGCGCCCCCCGCCATGGAGAAGGTGGATTTCAGTCTCCCGCAGCCCTCACTGCCCCTGCTCTCGTTCGCTTCTCTGCTGCAGCTCTCTGCGGCCCCCATCCCATCTCCAGTCGCTCTCCTTTCCCATGACCTTGGCAGTGGGTCAGGCCTCTGCTGCCTTGTGAGAGGGTGGATTCTATGGCCTGTTTCTGACCGTCCCCTTCAGTCTGGGCTGTGTCCTTTGGAAGCACAGCCCCTCCACTGGACACAGTAGCCATGGTCCCCCGTCTCTGGATTAGGGTCCAGCCCCCTCGGACGGGGCCCTGGCGCCCACTTCCTTGTCTCTTGCTTCTTTTTCTCCCAGGCCTCTTCTACTTAAGACAATCCAGGACACCTGATGGTCACCAAATCTCCCCTCTTCCTGCCTTTGCACATGCTCTTTCCACCCTATGGAATGTTCTTTCTTTCAGCTCAGCAAGATGGAAGCCTACCTGATTTTGCTTCAAGTTAAAAGCCACTTCCTCTGTGAGGTTTCCCCCAATCTCACCAGACACAAGCAAGCTCCTCCCTCTCTTGCTCACTGCCTATGACCCTCACATTAGCCTCTGAGAACACATTAGCTCATTTCAGCCTGTGAGTTGAGTCTGCCGGTCCCTTTGCTCTGTCCTCTGTGTGCTGAGTCACTCAGTCGTGTCTGACTCTTTGCCACCCCATGGACCCCCTGCCACCCTCCAGGCTCCTCTGTCCGTGGGATTCTCCAGGCAAGAATACTGGAGTGGGTTGTCATTCGCTTCTCCAGGGCATCTTCCTGACCCAGGGATCGAACTTGCTTCTCTTGTGTCTCCTGCATTGACAGGCGGGTTCTTTACCAGTGTGCCACCTGGGAAGTTTGCTCTCTTCTCTACTACCTGGTAAATAGGAAACTAGGGGGTGCAGGAGAAAGCAACTTCACTTAGAATGAGGAAATGGGACTCTGAGGTCAACCTGCTTATGAACCTTGGAAATCACTCTTTCTGGACTCATGTTTCCTTATCTAGAAAAGAAAGTTGTTGCACCTGCTGTCCTTGACTTTCTCTACCAGGACTGAGACTCTATTGGCAGATTATCAGACCTCTAAACACACAGCCTGCAAGATGCTCTTTGTTTCCACTCCTTGCTTCGGCCTCTTCTGTAAAGTGGTGACAACTGGACAGCTGGGCGTTTTCTTAGTGACCGGTGGGCTACCCAGTGATGGGGAGGGTATTGTGATGGTGACTAACAGCATGGGCTTGGTGGACACCGGGCTAGAGTTTGAAGCCAGCTCTATGCTTTGTAGCTTTGCAGATTCAAGCAACAGTTTAACCTTTCTACACTTCCGTTTTCTCATTGCAAAATGGAGATCATAATAACATCTACCCCACAGGTTGCTGACAGGTTAAATCAGTTAATTTAATTCATTCCTCAGTCTGCTCCATAACAAACACTCATTAATGGAAGTCTGAGCAGTGGAGACCTGCCTCCTCTCCAGCCACTGTGGAAACTATTTAACCAGAAGAGAGATGCTAGACCTTTGATGCACATTAGACTCATTGCAGATCTTTGAAAACATACCCTCACCTGGGCCCAAGTCCAACTGGACTGAATCAGAATCTCCAGGGGTGGGACTCTGGCATCAGTATTATTTAAGAAGCTATCCAGGTTATTCTAACTTACAGCCAAGGCTGTGAACCATTTTTCTAATGAGTGTTTAATTGATCCCAGGAGAGGAAAATCCACATGCTGAATAACTAATTCTTAAGGCATGCTTCAGAGAAGCTTAAGTTCTATGGACAAAGACAAATCTGTTTTCCCAGTTCAGGGGCAGTAACTAAACTCATGTCTATCTCCTCAGCTCTCCCTGGTAGGCTGGATACAAAGCCTTAGCAGGGAATGGTCCTGGTGAAATGACAAGTGACTCATCCTTCCCAACATGTGAAATTATTCTGGAGGCGTTGAAATCCCTCAACACTCTCACTGATGATATGGACTTAAAATGCAGAATCTCTAGTCAACTCCTTTTTTCAGTTCCCTGTTCCAAACTATAACTTAATCGGGTGTCACCATGGAAACAGGTATTTCTACTTAAGGACCAATCCTCCCGTTGGAAATTTGTCTCGTCTATCTTTTGATTATCCTCAATGAGTGGTGGTGAACAACCAAGATTTGTATCCATGGAAAATGTGTAAAGAAACTGGATTTAGATTCTAAGGGGTGGTTCAGCCCTTTCTCTGAATCTGGTAAGGTTTCATTTGTGATAATAAGACACTTATCCTCTTCTGGGAAGAAGAGAAAAAAAGTCTCCACATTTCCAGAAGATTCTTCAGCGTTGGGTAGACGTGGCTCCAAATACGAGAAGGTAAAATGATCATTACCATCTGCCTGGCTCTCATTTTGGGGCCTCCGAGGGGTAGAACCAGAAACCAGTCCAGACTTATTTCGGTCTATGTAGAGGGTGTCAGGAACACTGAGTCAGGGGTCTGCAGCCCAGGTTTCCAGCCCACTGAAGAGCAGTTGTCCCCACAGCCTGGTTAGGGAGTTGCTGGACTCTTCTTGATCCTAACAGTTTCTGAAACATCCAATCATTGAGCACTTGGAGCTTTATGGGCTTCGGAAAGCAGCAAGGAGGGAACTGGATGGGGAGGGGACTGTGGAAGAAGGGGATGGGCAGGGGCAGGTTGCTTCTGCCAAAGACCCTCGTAGCCCTGCAGGGAGGAGCTGCTCTCAGAAAGTGCGAGGTCTTGTTGCGTGTCACCGTGGCTCGTCTGCTCTGTGCCTCCCACACTCCCCTTCCCTGCATAGTTCCAGGTTAGGTGGCCCACAGAGACATTATGCACAAGGCTGGAGGCATCCACTCTGCCTTTGCACTTAGCAGCTCGAGCACATGGTCACTCATCCGCCCACACGTGTTGGTGTAGGACAGAGCCTGACCTGCAGCTTCCCCACCTTCCTTCAGCTTCTCAAAAAAACAAAAACAAAAACAAAACAGCCCCTGGATCAGGTGGCGGTTTAGCTCTGTGACAAAGGGTCTAGCTTCTGTCCCACAGGACACCCCATCATCAGTTGGAGGCTCTGAGAGGATGATGTGGGTTTCCATCCTTCCTGTTGGTTCAGGCTTGTCCTCAATGTCCCCAAACTTTGTAAGCAACTGTTTACAAGTTGCTTCTGTGTGTGCCTCACAGCACAGTTTATAGCAACATCATTTCCAGCGGACTTCCCTGGTGGCTCAGTGGTAAAGAATCTGCCTGCAATGTAGGAGCTACTCAGGTTTGATCCCTGGGTCAGGATGATCCCCTGGAGGAGGGAATGGCAACCCACTCCAGTATTCTTGCCTGGGAAATCCCATGGACAGAGAAGCCTGGTGGGCTACAGTGCATAGGATTTCCAAGAGTTGGACACGACTGAAGTGACTTAGCATGCACACACGCTTCATTTCCAGCATGCAGAGTATCTGCCGGCATCTGCAGCCTTTGCAGTCTCCTGGGCCACTGTCATGCCTGCTGAGCCCCCAGGGATTTGTGCATGATTCTTCCATGGCTGGACTCTCTCCTGAACCAAGTGAAAGAGAGCAATGTTGGTATCAGTCAGAACAACTCTACTAACAATAGCAAGACACCTGGCTTTTCTTATTATTTGAAATCTTCCTCGGTGCTATGAAGTAAAAGTTCTTCCAGAACATTCTATTTGCTTGCTATTGACTCCCTTTGCCTAACCTATACGCTATTCATTAAAAATACTACTTCCATTTGAGGTGTCAAGCTCCCAGAAGCCCAATCACATTTCAGCAACGGTGGCAGTGAACCAGTCCATGTTTATGGGGCTCCAATGATAAATGAGGCTGAGCAGTAAGAATTGCAAGAGGGTCAGAGATGGTGAGGACAAGCTCCCAGATCTGAAAAAAATCTCACCCTCTGGATAAGCTCAAGGACCAAGGCAATGAACTAGGAATGCACAACTTTAAGTCAAGGTCAAGGCATACTTTAAGTTCTGATTCAGCCCCCCAGTCAGAGGAACAGAAGCCCCAAAGTGCAGCCAGGCACAAGCACTTAAACAGCTTAGTGGGTCTCCAGGAGACTGGCCAGTTGGGCAAATCCATAGCTTTTACTTTCCCAGTGTCTGCATCTTCCAAGTGTTTTTGATCAATTCCCAAACAATTTGGAGATGCCACAGGAATGAGAGCCGCAAGTTGTTTGCTGTTGCGCTGGTTTTAAACAAGTCACGTTGGATTCTCTTTCGATCTGGGCTCTGGGTGGTCTCTCAGTTTTCCCTGGGCCTGCTAGTAATCTGCAGTTGTACACGTATCTGAAAGGAGTTGAAAAGAGGTACAGATGCAAGGCACCCCACTCTAGGATTCTTGCTTGGAGAATCCCAAGAACAGAGGAGCATGACGGGGCTATAGTCCATAAGGTTGCAAAGAGCTGGACACGATTTAGTGACTAAACCAACAACAACAGCAGATGCGTAAGAGGGCCCGTCGAGTGGCTGCTGATACAGTTCTGCGTCTGGTTCAGCTTTGATTATTTAGGGTAAATAGGGGCTGACTTACTGAGCACCGCCTGTTGCCTTGGAGGTTTGCTACTAACTAGAGTAGTAAGGGAAAGGAGCCGTCACATCTCCCTGTCTTCTTGGACTCTTTTTCTTCTCAGAAAGAATTCCCCTTGACAGTGGCTATGAGGGGACAGCCTATGGGTGGGGACAGCATCAGGGATTCCTGGGCGGGCGCAGCAGTGTAGAGTCCACGTGGCTGTGCCCACTGAAATCAACATCAGCCAGGTGTGCCCCATCTTCTGCAGCCAAGTCTGAGAAGGTCCTGCAGGTGACGGTGATCGCTAGGGTTACTAGGGATCTTGGAGACAAAGGCGCTGGGATCTGCCTGTTCTCTCCTTTTTGTCTATGGGAATGAGGCCTAGCCAAGGGCATTCTTTGTCCCAGGTCAGACATGCTGGTACTCCGAGTGGCAGTGGAGTCAGCATGCTGAGATAGATGTGCCCACAGAACTGGCACAGAACCTGGGGCCCAGGGCCCAGGTCTGCTTGCTCTGGGAGTGAGTGGCACCTGTGTGTGAGATGCTAGTCTGTGCAGATCTCCGGTGGAACAGGGCTCGGGGTTTCTGGGGCTTGCCACAGTGACACAGGCCCCGGGAGACAAGGTGTAGCTGTGGCTCAGTGTAGCTTTACTCATTACAGGCCTGGGGCTGTGTGGAACAGCTAGGGAAGACGTCTGGGCACTCTAGACTTAGAGGCCAAGAAGGGAAGTAGCCTCCAGCGAAGGAGGCGGCGTGACCAGCCAGGTAGGAGGACAACCTACCTGGGAGGTGGGAGGAGCTCATTGAGAACACCCTCAAGAAAGAAGTGATCAACCATCCAACGCTGCTAAGAAGCACACCACTGCTCTTGGATCTGCAACATGGAGGTCTCCATATAATGAAATTTGGCTTGCCTTTGTCCTGGGGTCCTTATTCAACTGAGAGGAATGTCTTGGTTTTCACGGTTGTTGTTCAGTTGCTCAGTTGTGTCCAACTCTGCAACCCCATGGACTGAAGTACGCCAGGCTTCCCTGTCCTTCACTGTCTCTGAGTTTGCTCAAACTCATGTCTGTTGAGTCAGTGATGCTACCTGATTATTCACGGTGCACCTAGATAATTTATGCTGAAGAGGTGACTCCTAGAAAGCTTATGTTAATGAGATGACTCAGGATGGGGGTCACTCAGGCCAGAAAGATGAGCCCTGTGATTAGAGAGTTGGGGTTTTGAGCCCTGTGATATCAGCCTAATTTTCCAACCTTGGGTGAGTAGAGAGAGGCTGGAGGTTGCATTTAAAGATGAGGCCAATGATCCAGTCAGTCATGCCCATTACTGAAGCTGGCTGGAACTTTCTGGTTGGTGGACACACCAATGTACTGGGAAGGTGACGTGCTGTAATTCCACAGGGAGGGGCACACCAGCTCTGTGCTCAGGACTCTCCCAGACCTCACTCTATGTATTCCTTCATTTGGCTTGTTCTGATTTGTATCCTTTATATAAAACTACAATCATAAGTGTAGTACTTTCCAGAGTTTTATGAGTCCTTCTAGTGAATTATCAAATGTGTGGGTTGTAGGAACCCTTGAATATGTGGCTAATCGGTCAGCGGTGCAGGTGGCCTGGGAAGCCCTGGACCCACAGCAGTCTTTCGAAGTACTCAGCTCTTAACCTGTAGGGTCTGCACTAACTCCAGGTGGTTAGAGTCAGGACTGCCCAGCAGAATGGCAGGCACCCACCAGCAGCATGGATGAGTCGAGGTTCAACAGGGTGCTAGGGGTGGAAGCCTGAGAATGGAGGGTTTAGGAGAAAATATCAAGAAATAAGTGAAGACAGAGGCATAGACAACTTTAGGGGAATTTTGTTGGGAAGGGGAATAGAAAAATGGAATGATAGAATTATTTCCTGGTTGCTCAATGGTAAAGAGTCTGCCTGCAATGTAGGAGATGTGGGTTCAATCCCTGGGTCAGGAAGATCCCCTGGAGAGGAAATGGCAATGCTCTCCAGTAATCTTGCCTGGAAAACCCCACGGACATAGGAGCCTGGTGGGCTACAGTCCACGGGGTTGCAAAAGGGTCGGTCGGACACGACTTAGAGACTGAACAACAAACAAACTCCTCTTAAATATTGATTATTGGCTTATAAGGGGATAAAATCCTAGACAAGCATCCATAGGGTTGTTTTGAAAGGACTGATGTGTATTGGGTGCTGATGATGAACAAGTCATACTGAAAGATAGGAGGAAGCAGAGAAGTGGTACGGGAAGAGGCACCACAGTTGAGGTATTTGAATGGCACAGCTTATCTGAGAACACAAAGCAGAGCCGCAGGGTAGGAGTGGGAAGAAAGAGATCAAAGGCAGGGGTGAGGGAATTCGAGGAGTAAGGCAGGATGGTGAAGAGCTGAACCCCCACCGTGGCTCTGAGGGATTCCAAGCAAACAGAAAAGCAACGGCAAAAGAGCTAATTTCCCAATGGATCATCTGGGCTTCTTGGCTTTAACTGGCTCCGGGATGACCAAGAGCTGGCGATTCGTGCCAAGGGGACCATGAGTTTGTCTTTCCTTCAGTGGTCCCAGCACAGGACTTGGTGTAGATGTTCAACAAATGCTTGCTGAACGAATGAAACTTTATGCTATGACCTCTTTTTCCAACTTGAACTCCCAGTTCCCCCCCCATGCCCTCAAATTGTGGGAACTGAACTATCAGGATGAGTCCCATTGGGTGGAGAAAGTGCTAGCAAGCCAAACTGGACGGTCACCTGCTCGGGGCTTTTGAAGAGCAGTTCCTGAACAAAGCTGACCTTCAAGTCCTTGCCAACATAAGAATCTTTGGTTCGCTGATCTCCAGAGAGGCCAAGAGAAATAATGAGTTCAACAATCAGAATGTCAATAGTTAACATACCCTGCCTTCTTATCAAGTGCCAGGAACGGGAGTAAACCATCAGAATGCATGCTTCCATAATACCTGGAGGTAGGGGCCGTGTTTATGTCCATTTTACAAATTAGAAAGCTGAGGTATAGAAAGAAGATGTGACTGCTCAAAGTTGTCCTGCTGTTGGTGGTAAAGTCTTGACAAGAAGTGTACCTTGACTATGAGGCCAGTGGTTCCCATATTTGGCTGCACGTTGGGATCACCTGGGGAGCTTTGAAAACTCTCCAGACTCCCAAGTGACACCCCAGACTGAGGAAATTAGAGTGTCTGGGATGAGAGCCAGACATCGGTGGTGTTTAAAGATCCTCAACTCTTTCTGGTATGCGGCAAAATTTGGGAATGACTTACTAGGCTATATTGACTCTCAGAAGTATTAGTCGGTTGAAGCGGCCAAGTGCTGGGCCAGGGTTTGTAGGGAAGAATGTTCACCCCTTCCTGCTCCCTCCAGCACAGAGCAGAACATCCCACGTGGGAGGCATCCTGAATGAGAGGAAGGTGTTCCTGAGGCTGGCAGGGCAGGTTTCCCTTTTAGTTTTAAGTTCTCATCCCTACTGCACAGACTCAGAGGAGGGCAAGCTGAAATATTACAGAAGACAGGATGAAATGGATATCAGATGTATTATTATTGCTAGTTTGGTCATCATTCTATAATTTAGATCAGCCAGGACAGTTGTGCTCATTTTAATAAGCTAATGAGTACTGCAGGAGAGCCTCCCCCAGTGATTCATGGTGATGAATTACATTAAATGTTAATTGCCAAGATCAGAAAGTTAAAAAAAAGAAAGACACCCACACTTTCCCTGTAATCTCCCCTGCAGGGAAATTCCTCAGCCTTGAGCTGGATACTTTTGCTGCACATTTAGCCTATCAATGCAGTCTTGTCCTACAGAGAGTCTGGCAAAAAAGACTATAAATGACTCTCCCTTTCTGACAGTGCGGAAATTCCAACAGGGAGGAATTTGAAGGATAGGGCCTGTCTGGATGTTGCGGTGCAGCAAGGCCAGGCTGTCTATTACAGCCAACGAAATGAGCCACGAGGCAGTCGGCACCATCTGTGATATTTCAGGGCACCGAGTACCAGCTAGTTTTGGAGTGAGGGTAAGAGGCTATGCGCTAGATGATCGAGAGCATAAAAATAATGGATTGTTTGCAGAAAGCACATGATAGCCACACTCAGGGGCAAGGCAGGGCCTGCAGGGTGATCCTATCTGTCACAGAGTGGGCTGGCTAGCCTCTTCCTAGCCTCACGTGCACTTGCCTTCTACTCTAAAGAGAGTTGTTATATTTCATATTTCCAGAACCTTCTCTGGCAGGGTTAAGAATGGAAATGGGAGTCAGGAACAGGCTTGGGGTATCAGTTCAGTCACTTAGTCGTGTCTGACTCTTTGCAACCCAATGGACTGCAGCAAGCCAGGCTTCCCTGTTCATCACCAACTCCCAGAGTCTATCCAAACTCATCTCCATTGAGTCAGTGATGCCATCCAACCATCTTATCCTCTGTCATCCCCTTCTCCTCTTGCCTTCAATCTTTCCCAGCATCAGGGTCTTTTCCAGGGTGTCAGCTCTTCCCATCAGGTGGCCAAAGAATTGGAGCTTCAGCTTCAGCATCAGTCCTTCCAATGAAATTTCAGGACTGATCTCCTTTAGGATGGACTGGTTGGACTCCTTGCAGTCCAAGGGACTCTCAAGAGTCTTCTCCAACACCACAGTTCAGAAGCATCATTTCTTTAGCACTCAGTTTCTTTACAGTCCAACTCTCACATCCATACGTGACTACTAGAAAAAACATAGCTTTGACTAGATGGACCTTTGTTGGGGAAGTAATGTCTCTGCTTTTTAATATGCTATCTAGATTGGTCTTAACTTTTCTTCCGAGGAGCAAGCATCTTTTAATTTCACTGCTGTAGTCACCATCTGCTGTGATTTCAGAGCCCAAGAAAATAAAGCATGTGGTATATGAGCTATCTATGTGACAGGGCAGAAATACCTTTTTCGGTAGGACTCACAAAGAGTCAAACATGACTTAGTGACTAAACAACAATGATAACAATCTTTTAGGGTAAAGGATGGGGCTATTACCTATTAGCATCTATGTTTGTTTCCTAGTGCTGTGTAAGAAATGCCACACATTTAGCAATTTAAAGCAACACCCATTCATTAACTCACAGCTTCATTGGTCAGGAGTTTGGCCATGGAAGGCCTGGGTTCTCTGTTCAGGGTTTCACAAGACTGAAATCACGCTGTTGGCTAGGCTGTGATCTCATTAGGAGGCTTGTCTAAGGAAGAATCTGCTTTCAAAGCTCACTCAGGTTTTTGCAGAATTCAGTTCCTTGTAGTTGTAGGACTGAAACTCTGCTTCCTTGCTAGCTCTCAGCCAGGGGCCAAGTGCATTCCTCGTCTTGTGCGCTTAGTCATGTCTGACTCTGAAACCCCATGGACTGCAGTCTGCCAGGCTCCTCTGTCCCAGCAAGAATACTGGAGTGGGTTTCCATTTCCTCCTCCAGGGGCTCTTTCTGACCTGGGGATCAAATCCACATCTCCTTAATTGGCAGGCAAATTCTTCACCACTGAGCCACCTGAGAAGTCTTTGTCCTGTAGTCTCCTCCATTTCCAAAGCTAGGCATGGAGAAATCCTTCACAATGGAAACCTCTTTTGCCAAGAATAGTTCCATCACACTGAAGGGATCACGTGATAAGGTCAGGCCCACTGAAGGTAATCTCCTTTTCCTAGGGTCAACTGACTTGGGATCTAATTACATCTGCAAAATTCCTTCACAGGGGCCTTTCCTGGTGGTCCAGTGGCTAAGACATCAAACTCCCAATGCAGGGGACGGGGACAGGTTTGATCCCTGGTCAGGGAGTTAGATCCCACATGCTGCAACTAAGACCCAGCAGAGCCAACTAAGTAAATAAATAATTTTTAAAAAATCCCTTCACAGCAGCACTTATATCAGTGGTTGATCAAATAACTGGGAGAAGGGGTGTGTACACTAGGCCACACTAAGCTGTCTTAGTGAAGTGTCAGTTGCTCAGTCGTGCCTGATTCTTTGTGACCCCATGGACTGCAGCCCACCAGACACCTATGTCCATGGGATTTTCCAGGCAAGAATACTGGAGGGGATTGCCATTTCCTTCTCCAGGAGATCTTCCCGACCCAGGGATAGAACCTGGGTCTCCTGTGCTGCAGGCAGATTCTTTGCCGACTGAGCTATCAGGGAAGCCCTAAGCAGTCTTTGAGAGCTGCTGACAGAATCCTAGGTCTAGTTCTGAAAGCATACTAGTGAGCATGAGCAGTGTGTGGACCCAGCAGCTAGGCCGTTTCTGAGCACATCTGCACCCCTGAGGCTTCCTTCTCCGTGATCCTTGGACACGACAATGCTTGGTCTCTGGGAATGGTCTTCAGTTTAGCTCAGTTCAGTCACTCAGTTGTGTTCAACTCTTTGCAATCCCATGGACTGCAGCACGCCAGGCTTCCCTGTCCATCACCAACTCCCAGAGCCTACTCAAACTCATGTCCATCAAGCCATCCAACCATCTCATCCTCTGTCAGAATTGGCAAAAATCTTCATACAGTATATATTTGTTTTGCACATAACTGTGGAAAAGTTAACATTAACGCATTAAGGAAACCTAAGACTGAAATTTCCAGGCCATTTTCTGTGGGACAATTAGTGAGGGAGAAGAGTTGTTGCTGTTGGAGGAAGAGAAATACAGGAACGTTTCCATGAAAATGGTCTCATTACATGTGTCACTTAGAAACTGTGTTGCTAAGTCGTGTTGGGCTCTTTGCGACCTCATGAACAGCAGCCCGCTAGGCTCCTCTGTCCATGGGATTTTCTAGGCAAGAATCCTGGAGTGGGCTGCCATTCCCTCTTCCAGGGGATCTTCCCCATCCAAGGATTGAATCTATATCCTCTGCACTGGCAACTGGCTTCTTTACCACTAGCACCATCACGTGGAGCACTGGATGAAACACCTTGCTGGGTCCCATCCCTGTTGGTCCTGATTGTTTAGACGGTCTAGGTGGGGTCTGAGAATGTGCATTTATAATGAGGTCCTGGGGATGCCAGCGCTGCTAGGAATTTTGAAACCACCATTCTGCAGCACGTTCTCATTCGCCTCAGTGGATGGTGCTTGCAAAGGGTTAATAACACAACACATGGTTGGTAATTTTGCAATGGACATTGATGAATTTGAGGTTGGTGGCAACTCGCTAGAGTGAAGAATGCCTACCCAGAGGAAAAGGCTTGAAGTTTTTTTTTTTCTTCTGCCAACATGGTGAGTAGTGAGGATTTTAGGAAGGTTGTGATCAAGAAGGAAGCCATTTGCCTGCCTGTGACCTGCTGTGTCCCTCTGCTGGTGACAGACCAAAAGATAAAGTGCTCAGCATTACCCACAGTGACTCGGAAGTGATTAATACCCACAGCTCCTTGAACGGAAAGGTGAGCATGCAAGATGCAATTAAGATGATAAAGAACCCCAAGAAGCCGTGCTGAGCAGCAAGCCAGGGACGCTAAGGTGATGGGGAGGAGAGTTACTGTCTGTCTCTTACTCTGCAGAGACTGCTTCTGAGAGACAGAGATGGGGTCCATGAGTCTGCCAGGCTCATCGAGAGAGGGGAGAATGGTAATTGGAAAGGTTATTTTCAAGACACGGCAGCTTCTTTGTCTTCCTCCCTGGAAAGATGGAATCTCCAGCAGTCACCGATAACAATGGTGATGAGAATTTCAATGGGTGTGGGGTGGAAAAAGTGATGGTGATTTGGTTGAAATTCAGACTGTGTCTGCCTTGCCTCATAATTGATAGAGGGAAGCAAATGACCCGAAAGAGGTACTCAGCATGTTCATAATTCTTGCGTGCAATTCCAAGGCAGCACAGGTTATATACACAGGGCCAGCCCTGCCGTGCAAGAGAAAATCCTTTCCAGCACTGCTTCGCCTCCCTCTTCTGCACTCCTTCTGTTTTTCTGGACACCCCGACCTCTCTTGAGGGCCAGGTAGAGGCTCCTCTGCACCAGAAAAATTCTCGTTCCTTCAGCAAACTGCTGAGCAATAAATTAACTAGATTCATATCAAATGACAAAATGGTGATTTAATGCATCTACTTAGGTCATGGGCTTAACTCTAATAAATAACCCCATAATGGTAGAAGGGAAGCAGAGAGGGGCAGAAGGTAGGGCCAGCCGCCCATACAATCTTTCAGCTTGAACGGGTAATAGGCACCCTGCTTATACGGCTAAATCTGAGCTAATTTTGTCCACCCCGACACGCTCTGCCCTACTCTTCTCCATTGCAATCTACTGGCAAATCCTTTTAAGGATTCCGGCACATCCTTAATTCAATCCCCTCTCACCTCTGTGCTCCCACCCTAGCCCAGGCCACCAGCATCCCTTGTTCCAAACACCACAGCTTCCCCACTGGACTCCCTGCATCTGTAGGGAGTCCCCACCTGTAGCTGTGCACAGGGCGGCTGGAGTAATTGTTGAGAAAAAGAAAACTCAGATCACGGTGCTTCCTCTGACTTCAACCCTTTACTACGTGTGTGTTAGCCATTCATGTTCAACTCTTCGAGACCCCATGGACTGTAGCCCGCCAGGCTATCTGTCCATGGGATTCTCCAGGCAAAAATACTGGAGTTGCCATTTCCTTCTCCAGGGGATCTTCCTGACCCAGGGATCAAACCCAGGTCTCTTGCATTGCAGGAAGTTTCTTTACCATCTGAGCCACCAGGGAAGTCCCAGCTCTCCAATGCCTTCCCCTAAAAACTAGCCTGAAGTCCAGCGTTCTTATACCTCCGAGGCCCTGCCTGAGTTGGCCCTGCCTGGTTCTTCTCTCTCCCACACTCACCATGCTCTGGTGATACCGTCTCTCCCTGCTCCTTTAACACCCCTATTTCCACCCTGAGACTTCGTCCTTGTTTTTGCCCCTAAATAGGATTCTTCCTCCCCAAATCTCTGTACAGCCTTCTCCCGCATTTCCTTCCTGCCTCTGCTAGATGTCACCTCTACAGAGACCACCCTGCTCACCTCCAGCCCTGAACTCTCTGCCCTTTCCTTCCTCTGTTTTTCTTCATGGAATTATGTACAGGGACTTGCCAGTGTATTTCTCATCTGTCTCCTTAGAAGGTAAGCTCTTTGAGGACAGCAACTATGCTTTGTTCCTGGCCCATAGCGATCATAGGTCTGGCACATAGTAGGTCCCCCATAGTCTTTGTCAGAGGAGTGAGTGCTGTTTATGAGGCGCCTGGCAGCAGGACCTGTGGGTGCGTTTGCCTTGCTTCATTGCTGTGAGCCACACCCTGCAATGCCCTCGCACGGAGCCTCTTGTCTGTCTACTGCAGTCATTGGTCTCCCCTGCCCCTGGTCTGAACACACACAGTCATCCCATCCCTCACTCCCTGTCCCTCCCACATGAGGGCTCTGACTTTGTCTCATCCTTTCCTATAATTGAAGTGTCTAAGAGAGAACTAGGTACTGAGTGGAAAGTGATAGAGGTTGAATAAATGAAGGAAGCAGTGAACGTTTCAATAGGGAATTTTTCTGTCATCGAGTTGTTTAAAATTTCCTGTTGGAGCCAGTAAGTCTTTAACACATGTTGCTACCATGAATGTGCTGTGCTTAGTCACTCAGTCGTGTCTGACTCCTTGAGACCCCATGGACTGCAGCCCGCCAGGCTCCTCTGTCCAAGGGATTCTCCAGGCAAGAATACTAGAGTGGGTTGCCATGCCCTCCTCCAGGGGATCTTCCCAACCCAAGGATCAAACCCCGGTCTCCTGCATTGCAGGTAGATTCTTTACTATCTGAGCCACCAGGGAAGCCTGCTAGCATGAATGCCTGCTGTTAAAAAAGACTTGGCCTGTACGTTTTTGACTACAGAAGTATCGAACAGATGCTTGTGTTTATAAGAAGGAAAAGATGTTCCATCATCTAGAACTCTGTCACTTGGTTCTTTCCAATACATTTTAAAATCTAGAAAGGACAGAGCATTAATGAGGGCCCAGGGAGCAGCTGCAGCTGGGACAAATTGAGGAAAGTGCACACATTTGCACAGGTAAGGTGCGTGCAAACATGTGTGTGTTATTGTTATTTAGCTGCTCAGTCCTGTCCAACTCTTTGCGACCCCATGGGCTGCAGCACGCAAGGCCTCCCTGTCCTTCACCTCCTCCTGGAGCCTGCTCAGATTCTTGTCCATTGAGTCGGTGATGCCATCCAGCCATCTTGTCCTCTGGTATCCCCTTCTCTCTGCGTGTATACATGTATACACAAATCCCCATAAACAATGTTGGTGCACAAGTGTGTGTGTGTGTGTGTGTGTGTTTGTGTGTGTGTGTACTATCATGCAGGGTCTAGTTGAGAAACAGAATCCACATGAGTTATTCTACCAGAGAGTGATTCCTCCAGGGAATTGATTAAACAGCTGTTGAGGGGCAGGAAACACCGAAAGGGAACAGCAATGTGACAGATTTAGCACAGAGGCGGTCACTGCAGGAAGCAGTGGCTTCCTGGAAACTCCAGGGCTGCAAGATCAGAAGGGAGAGGCTGGGGTCTCCAAAACTGAGAGGCTCTATAGGGGTCCCCAAGGGTGACAGACTCTCAGGAGGGCACTGTCTGACTGCTGCCGGTACCCCCAGGGGCTGGAGGAGGAGCCCCTGGAGCTGGGAGCTGGAAGGCGTGTGGGCTCTGCCAGCCAGGTTCTGGGAGAGTGAAAAGAAGCTGGCAGTTGGAATCACATGTGACCAGAACTGACCTGTGCGTGCTGTGATGGGCGGCGGGGTACACACGGGAACCGCAGCAGGCCCCTCTGCCTCCCCTCACTTCTAGGCTTTATCCAGCGCCCTAACTGCTGACACCTAACGGGGAGGCAACTGGCAAAGGACGAGCAGTCTCATCCCAGCATGGCTGAGCCAACTGTAGCAGGGAGTTAAGAGCTGAGAGAGAACAGCTAATAACAAAGTTCCTTCACCATGGCATACATTTTGCAGGAGAGTTAACTTTCATTGGAACTTAGATTGTGTGCTTAGTGGTAAAGAACCCACTTGCCAATGCAGGAGATGTGGGTTCGATCCCTGGGTGGGGAAGATCCCCTGGAGAAAGAAATGTAACTCATTCCAGTATTCTTGCCTGGGAAAACCCATGGACAGAGGAGCCTGGTGGAGGACCATCCAAAGGGTCAAAAAAGAGTCAGACATGACCGAGTGAAAAAGAACAATATATTGTGCACCAAGATGCTTATATCAACCTCCCGTGACGGTTCTACATCAAAGAATACCTTTCCCTTCTCCAGGGCTCATGAAGAAGTGTCTATCTAATCTCTACTCTCAGTAATGGAACTCTCAGTTAAATAATGCAGCTGTGTTGATCCACTGTCTTCCAGGTATATAACTTTTACTAATATTATCTAATATAATAATTAAACTATCTCAGCACACATAGCTACATTTCCTTCACTTGTGAGAACTCTTAGATCTGCTCTCTTAGCAGCTTTCAAATATATACTATTGTGTGATTAACTAGCCTTATTGTGGTTAGTATTTCACAATACATACAAATATCAATTCATTATGTGAAACATACTGTTATATATCAATTATATCTCAGTAAAAATGTTAATAAAAGGAAATAAGCTGTACGATCATTCAGAATCCTACCAGAGCAATTTTTAACTAATAATGCTTTTCTTTGTTCTTGAAGACTTATTATTCTGGTGGTTATTGGTTGACCCCAATTCAACTATAAGACTATAAGACCTACCTCTTATACAGAGCTGTTCAAAGAATGATTCCCAAGAATCATCTGGAAGCCCTGTTCAGATGGTAGAATCTAAGGCTCCACACCAGACATACTGGAAAAAAAACCCCACTCTCAAACCGGTAATATTTTTAATCTTCAATTTATGGATGAGAAACTGAGGCATATAGAAATGAACCAACTGGTCTAATTTTATAAATTTACATGTGTCTAAGTTCTAGGACCCCTGCTCATATCTTTTCCACTTTATTGCATCTAAACCCTTAGTGAAGAAATCTCTAAATGGGGATTCAGCTGCCTTTGGCATAGAACGGGTGTGTGTGTGTGTGTGTGTGTGTGTGTGTGTGTGTGTGTGCGCGCGCGCGCGCGCGCGCGCGCGCGCCCACATGCGCTCAGTCGTGTCTGACTCTTTGCAACTCCATGGACTGTAGCCTGCCAGGCTCCTCTGTCCATGGGAATTCCCAAGCAAGCATACTGGAGTGGGCTGCCAGGGGACCTCCCCAACCCAGGGCTCAAACCCATGTCTCTTGCATCTCCGGCACTGGCAGGTGAATTCTTTACCGCTGCACCACCTGGGAAGCCTTTGGCACAGAGCAGAGTTGTGGTTAGAACAGGTGCCTTAGAACCAGAGGGAGCTGGATTTATTTTTGAACTATAGTTCTAGCTATGTGGTAAGAGTGGCCATGGACAAATGGCCTCTCACTAAGCCTTAGTTTCCTCACCTTGGGCCTGGGGATAAAGCTAGTACTTGCCACAGTGGTTAGTTTTAAGGATTAAAGGAGATAATATATGTACATTGTAGCTCAGTCAGTAAAGAATATCCTTGCAATACAGAGACCCAAGTTTGATTCCTGGGTTGGAAAGATCTGCTGGAGAAGGAAATGGCAACTCACTGCAGTTTCTTGCCTAGAGAATCCCATGGACAGAGGAGCCTGGCAGGCTACAGTTGATAGGGTACAAAGAGTTGGATATGACTTAGCAACTAAACCACCAATTCATGTACATCACTTAGTATCATTTGTTACACACAATTCCCTGATAGCTCAGTTGGTAAAGAATCTGCCCGCAATGTGGAAGACCTGGGTTCAATTGGGAAGATCCTCTAGAGAAGGGAAAGGCTACCCATTTCAGTATTCTGGCCTGGAAAATTCCATGGACTGTAGAGTCCATGGGGTCGCAAAGAGTCGGACATGACTGAGTGACTTCGCTTCAACAATAACAGACAGCTTTTTAAACAGTTATTTTTTTCTAAAGTAAAATTGGGAAATCCTTTGTAATTCTTTGTAGAACCTGAGGATGGTGGTGGTGGGTGGTCCACTGCTAAGGAAGATTGTTACCCCAGCTATAGAGCATTGGGTTGGTTGCATCACAGGCCCCTATGACCTTGGAGGAGCTGAATAGAGGCTGAAGCCACCTCCAGAGGTAAGGAGGGCAGCAATGGGAGCAGCGGCAGCTGAAGGGTGGGTCAGATTTGGAGGATGCAGATAGGTATGACCTGGTCAAGACACAGCAAATGGCTCCACCATCTTTTGCTTGACATCTGGGAAGACATTTCACTGGGCTCCACTCCCCTCATCCTACCTCAGTTCCGTTCAGATGCTCAGTCATGTCCGACTTTTTGTGACCCCCATGGACCGCAGCACACCAGGCCTCCCTGTCCATCACCAACTCTCGGAGCTTGCTCAAACTCATGTCCATCGAGTTGGTGATGCCATCCAACCATCTCAGCCTCTGTTGTCCCCTTCTCCTCCTGCCTTTAACCTTTCCCAGCATCAGGGTCTTTTCCAATGAGTCAGTTCTTCTCATCAGGTGGCCAGAGTATTGGAGCTTCAGCTTCAGCATCATTCCTTCCAATGAATATTCAGGACTGAGCTCCTTTAGGATGGACTGGTTGGATCTCCTTGCAGTCCAAGAGACTCTCAAGAGTCTTCTCCAACACCACAGTTCAAAAGCATCAATTCTTTGGCACTCACTCTACCTGGTGTAGGCTGAATGTTGGTATTGGAATTCCAGAACTCAGGAGTTCATTATCTTACATGTAAAAGGGACCTGCAGTTGTGGCTAAAATAAGGATCTTGAGATGAAAAGATTATCTTGAATTATCTGGGGTTGGGGGCAATGTAATCACACTTATAAAAGGAAGCAGAGATCAGAAGAGAAGAAAGCAGAGTGGAGATGGAACCAGAGACTGGAGGCAAGAATATATACAGCCTCTAGAAGTCGGAAGAGTTAAAGGAAAGGCTTCTTCCCCTGGACCCTCAACAGGAAACAGTCCTGCCCACACTTCCATTTTAGCTCTGTAAGCCTCATTTCAGACTTGTGATCTCTGGAACAATAAGAGAATAAATCTGTCTTGTTTTAAGCCACTAAATTTGTGATAATTTGTCACAGCAATCACAGGAAACTAATATTCTCCCACTGACTTAGTCATCCCTTCATCTTACCTCTTTACTTTGTTCATACCTATATTACTGCTCAGATAGTATCAGATCCTATTATGTCTTCCCCCTCCCCCTATTGTGTGTTCTTACTTATCTATCTCTCCTGCTACGTGAACTGCCAAACCCCTCGAGGGGAGGAACCTCGAGAGGACTGAGAACAGAATGGGCTACGCACGTGTGGGTGACCAGATTAACACATGGACAGATAGGTGTGTGCTTGTTACTCTTCTGAGCCATCTTAAGTCTGTGACTATTGGCTTAAAAGCATTAAAGATGGTATCAAGAATAAATTAAGGAAAGAGACTATATGCTGAATGCACATCCATGGAAATGACACACCTGTGATCTCTTTGATATTTGCCTGGCTATCGTCAACTTAATGTTCAAAGTAATAACCTTCCACGGAAGGATCAAGGCTAGAAAGAGTAGGAGGCGAGGAAGAAGGTGCAGAGCTATTTCGAAGAGGAGTGTTAAACCAAATATAATTGAAGGAGTGACAGAATATGCAGCACCTGTTATTTTGAGGAAAATAAATTCATGAGATTCAGATTTCAGCATGACAGAGAAGAAAGGGGATGTTTTTCACATTCTCCACAAGATGCTCAGAAAGATGAACCTGTCAAGAAATGGGGGAAAAGGTCGCACAAGAGCCAACGGGAAGTCATGGACAGAATTCATTCTGTCACATGGCAGCATCTCAATTAAAATGCTACCGGGGGACTGTCAATTAGACTCTTTCCAGAATCTTTTTTTATAGAACATTGACAGAGCTTATTTATTCAATAGGAGAACCTCTGAAATCTTCCCATTAGGTTTGCATCTGAGATAATTAATGTGTGAAATGGTCTGTTGCTTCTATTTTGACAGGAGCTGTCTCAGATATGTGAGAACTTGATGGTAAACAAAGCAGTGAGTCCCCTGGGATGCCCAGAGTTTGTGTGATTCTACTAGATGGTACCACATCTGGGATTCAGTTCATGCCCTACTGGGGTCACAAGGACCTGGAGACCAGACACACTCTGTTGGGTGAGGTCTCAGTAACAGGAAATGGGCTGCTGGGAGGGGCGTAGGTAAGCGGAGTTGGCACAGACAAATCATGCCCAGGATGAGTGGTGGGTACAGGCTGGGCTCACAAACCAGCTCTGGGTAGGCAGGTGCCACATGGATTTATTTGTAATGGTTGCCAACTTTCAGGGTGTAAATATTCTTGCCATAGCTGGTTTCAATTAACTAGCAAAATTCTTAAAGAGTTAAATAACTAACTCTTGTTAGCCAGTACCAACCAGCTCCAGCATACCACTGGATGGGTATGGCTTGCAAAGGCAGACATCAGAAAGAATCCCTGATATAAGTTCAAACTGAGAAATGATAGGAATAGACCACAGGCAGGTCTGAAGTCTGAGCTCGTTCCAGGGGAGGAGGGAGGCTTGATGTGTCTGGGAACTGTGTGTGTGGATATGTGTGTGTGCTCAGTTGTTCAGCTGTGTCCAACTCTTTGCAATCCCATGGACTATAGCCCACCAGGCTCCTCTGTCCATAGATTTTTCCAGGCAAGAATACTGGAGTGGGTTGCCATTTCCTACTCCAGGGAATCTTCCTGACCCTGAGACTGAACTCGCGTCTCTTGCATCTCCTGCATTGGCAGGAGGATTCTCTACCACTGCACCACCTGAGAAGCCCCAGCTGACCCACAACCTACCAGTCTTGCAATGACCTGTGGGAAACTGCTGTGGTGGTTGCCAGTTTTTTGTACCTGGTAGGTGAGTGGAAATATGGTTAGTGTCTACAGACCTGGGAAAAACCAGGAGAGGACTGGATAAAATAATGGTGATATTTTATTTATTTTTTATTTTTATTCTTTTGGCTGCACCTTGCGCTTGTAGAGTCTCAGTTCGGCGATCAGGGGTTGAATCCCAGCCATGGTAGTGAAAGAATGGGGTCCTGACTTCTGGGCCACTAGGGAACTCCTTTATCCTATATGGGCTTCCCTGGTGGCTCAGACGGTAAAAGGTTCTGCCTGCAATGCAGGAGATCCAGGTTCAACTCCTGGGTCAGGAAGATCCCTTGGAGAAGGGAATGGCAACCCACTCCAGTATTCTTGCCTGGAGAATTCCATGGACAGAGGATCCTGGGGGGCTACAGTCTATGGGGTCGCAAAGAGTCAGATATGACTGAACGACTCACACTTCCACATATTAAATTGTTGATGGTCTACTGTGCATCAAATGCCATATTTGTGTCTGTTTCTTTAAATCCTCCTGACAACCTTGCAAAACTGGTTTGTTATTTGCCTTTCTTAGATGAGGCAGGTGAGGCAGTAGAGGTTAAGTATTTGCCTGACCTTGTACTGCTGGTAAGTAGCAAATGCTTGCATTGGAAGCTGGGTGTTTCTGATTCCAGAGTCACTTCTTATAATTGAGCTGGAGATGGTCAGGCGGCGGGGAGGGCAGAGATCTGGGGGTGGGGGTGGGAAGAGGTTGGACAGATCAACCTGGCTCGGGACTTCCTTTCTTGAGAAGCAGTGTCTCCAGCCCCTGTCAAAGCCAGGCTAGGTTCCAGGGGCTGTCACAGTCCCAGAGTCTGAATTCACTGGGTTCGGCCTGGGGCCAGTGTCTGAGGCCATCAGTGGCACTCGAGGTTGGATATTAGTTAAGTAAGTTTCTGGGCACTGAGCCCTTTTGCAGCATAATAATGAACCCCACAGACTGGGGTTTAGGGGGCTGGATGTGGCCATTTTAAAAGGGAGGGGGTCAGCTAGAAGGAGGTAGAAGGTCAGCTGGAAAGAGTGGGTCTCAGGGCAGAGTTCTGGGGTGCGAAGGAACTGGACTGCAGGAGGGCATTTCTGGAATGTGAAATGGTCATAGAGGGGTGTGTCCCCTAAGCAGAGATTATACAATGACCCTGTGATCATCCAACCCTCTCTCCCAATTTACAGAGGCTGTTTTAAAGGAATTGTTATTGAACAAAAAGAATGATCAGAGCAGTGTGGATGAATACCGGCTCCAGGGTCCCTTAGGGACTGAGCTGGTAATGTAATACCACAATTACAGCCTTGGACACCCTTGGCAGCTGATCAAATCACCCTCACAAAATAGTTCTGTGCAGAGTAGAGACAGAATGATACTATTCTGGTTGAGAGCAGAGGTCCTGATCCTGTGCCCTGGTGATGGGAGTTTTGCAAAGATTCTGGGAATCCCTCTGTGTATATGTGTGTCCTCAGTCAGTGGCTCTGCAGCATACAGCTGGTACCTTGTGGACATTTTACTGATATTTGAAACAAAAGAGAATTTTGAAAAAGAGGAGAACCAGAATGGGAAGGCAACAATTGAGACAAACAAATAGTTCAAAAGGCAAACCATTTTCATTAATTGATAATGAGCACCAAAAACACTGGTGTATGTGTGTGTGTGTGTGCGTGTGTGTATGCATGTGTGCACACGTGTACGTATGCATAGCTATATACGTGTATGTGTGGTGTGTTCATGTGTGCTTGTGTGTTCTTGTGTGTAAAGGGAGAGAGGGGTGGAGGGCGGGTGAGAGAAAGGGGAAAGTGAAGTAGGTCTTGGACATGGGACTACGTACAAGGCCAAGCAGGAGGAGAACGTTGGTAACACGGCAGGGAGAGAGCCAGATGGAGAGACGGTGAATGTGGGCTGAGACAAGAGACGAAACACAGGAAGAATTCACAGCAAGGTCCAAGGACTTGTTGGTTGGCCCCCAAGGTTCTCATGTTTCTCAAAAGGCTTCTGATTCCAAGAGGGCCCAGCTCATTAGGGACCATCTGGAATCCATGTGAGGTGTTGACATCCAGGAAACAGAAGGGAGTGGAGGTGCTTTGTGTCTAAACAGCTTACTCATAGACTGTCATGCTAAAGGGACCTTGGCAAGCTGCTGATCCCTGGTCGGGGAACGAAGATCCTGTGTGCCAAGTGACCAAAAGTTCCAAGGGAAGTGTGTACATCCCTAAGCCGTCAACAATATTATATGCAATCATTGAAAAAAGGATTTTGCCAATTTAGAGGCAAAAAAACCAGTATCTGATTCTTATTACTGCCAATTAGTTAGTTATTAGTAAATCTGAATGCGTCTTCAAGTGTTTACTGCCTATTTGTTTTTCTTCATTTGGCAATTATCTGTTCTTTTCTTTTGCTTAATTTTTTAAGAAATCCTGAAGTCAACATCTTTTTTTCATTAACTTTCATGTTTAAGGATGTTAATTAGCCATCTGTTCATCAGGTGGGATACTTTCAGTTGCAACCAACAGAAACTTGAAGGGATTTATAGCAGCTCTGAGATTGGCTGATTCAGGTGCTCCTCTGTCCTTCCACCCTGCTAACTTTGACATATGGCTTTGCTCTCAGCCTCACATCTTCACGGTTTGGAGACGGTGGCTTGCAATCCAAAAATCACCTTCTCATCACAACATGCAGAGACAAAAAGAAGCTCTTCTCTTTTGTGACGTCTCTTTTCAAGTTTGAGGAAAACAGTTCCCAGAAGCCTTCAAACAGACCTGTCTTCACAGCCCATTGGCTGGAACTGTATCTCATGTCCATGGTAACACAGCCACTAGCAAAGGAGAGCATGGTGACTGGCTGAGCCCAGTCACCACTGGCCTCTGAATCTCCTGAGGGAGGAGTAGATGGATATCTAAACGAAACAGGGGTCTTTCGGCAAGGAAGAATAGGAGAAAGACCTTTGGATTTGCTTTAAATAGTATCTGCCACAACATGACTTTCAAATGAAGATTCTAACTTTGAAACAAAACTGGGAGCACACCTGAGATCTTTCTCAGAGCAGAGGCCACGATGCCAGGAAAGTCTTTCTGACGCTAGCATGCAATCCTTGGAGGCGCCTGTATCTCACTGAGGGTCGGAAGACTTCTATGCAGAAGCCTCTCTGCATAGCTCAGACTTCCGCAGCTTAAAGGGATGAAATGTGATGATCAAGAAGTCTGAAAATATTAATATTTCCTTTTCTCCTAACAACTGCTTGGGGTTCCCAAGGACTTCATTTCCCTAAGGGGAGCATGAGGTATATACTGAATATCTAGTCCTCATCAAGACCAGTACAGACATCCATAATGTTCCCTTACTCAGTTGGATGGCATATAGGTCTCCGATGGACATAAACTTATGGGCTTAAGACAACACAGATTTATCATTTTACAGCTCTGGAGGTCAGAAGTCCACCTGAGATTGGTTTCACTGGGTTAAGATCAAAGTGTCCACATGACTGCATCTTGTCTGGAGGCTCCAGGAAGAACTGCTTCCTTGCCTTCTCCAGCTTCTAGAGTCTGCCTGTGCTCCTCAGGTCATGGCCCCTTCATCACCCTACAAACCAGCTTTGGCAGGTCAGGTCTTTCTCACATGGTATCAGTCTCCCCTCCTTTTCTGTCTTTCTCTTCCACTTTAAGACCTCTGCAATTACATTGGGCCCACCCAGAAAATCCAAGGCAATCTTCCCATCTCAAGGTCCCCTGATTAGCAGTCTTAATTCCATCTGCAACCCTAATTCCCCTTTTCCATGTAACCGAGTGCATGGCACTCGGGGAGTAGGATGGGGAAATCTTTGGAGGAAATCATTGCTCTTCCTCCCTTTCCTTCCTCCTTTAGCATCTTTATTGCTGGCATGGTTTTGTAGCTCTCAGAGCATGGTAGTTAAGATACTTCTGGCCTCAAAATAGTCCGGCTTTGGTTTTCTAGAGGACATTTCATTTATCTCCCTCTGGGCTCATAAGGGCTGTGCCTCTGGAGTTTTGCTGAAGACACAAAATTTGAAATCAGATCGAAGAGCATAAATATCTCCTCTTCCAGGCTTTCTGAGCCTCCCTGTTCCTAGGAATCGCTATTTCCATCCAGTTGCATTTATAGAATCTCCATCCCACCGCACTCTTATTTAGGGCTGTGCTCTGTGTAGTCAGTCATTCCTCTCGCTTGTATGGCCTCCTTGTGGGAATAAATCCGTCTCGGAGCAGAGGGTATGCTTACTCCCTTCTGGCTTCGTCCTCCATGAGTCTGTGCAAAGCACATACTACCAAGGAGAAACCCAGCTCTAGGCTCAGATGGGTCAAGCAAGCTGTTTTTTATTTGAGAAATTGCCTTGGGTTATTTCAACAGGTAAGACGTAATATCCTTTCACTCTGTCTTCCCTCTTCTTCCTAATCTCATTTGTTACACATCATGTTCTCTCATCATTTCGTAATCCAAATTAATTGGGGAAAACAGCACTTACAGATGGGGCCTTGGAGCAGCAGAGAGCTCATACAAAAGGAAAACAAAGGAATATGTATATAGTCTACCTGGCACTTAGCACTTTGCCCTTAGCCTCTGCAGATTATTGGTGATCTGGGAAATACTAAACATACGAATTATTTCCCTATTTTTGGCTACTTCTCTGTTAGCCTTTGGATCCCAGTAACATAAAAATGTCCAAATAGAAAGCTTACTGAACTCTGACCTCAGAACTCAGACTAAAAATTGTGTATCCTTAAGAGATCTATGGGCACCCCAGGGGGCTCAGTGGTAAAGAATGTATCTGCCAGTACAGGAGACGTGGGTTTGATCCCTGAGTTGGGAAGATCCCTTGGAGGAGGAAATGGCAACCCATTCTTGCCTGGAGAATTCCATGGACAGAGGAGCCTAGCAGGCTACAATCCATGGGGTTGCAAAGAGTTAGCCATGACTTAGAGACTGAACAGCGGCAAGAGATCTGTATTTCCCCAACGGTAGATATTTGAGGCTGGAAGCCTTAGAGGAAGCCCCATAACCCTCAGGCCACGTCTGAAACTTGACTTGGTATCAAATTGATAAGAATAAACACCTTTGAATGGTGCTGATTTAATTTAATTTACAAACTGGGGTGGAATCCTTGCATCATTATCTATTTGGGTCGACTACCCAGGAATGGGGATGGGTACGGACCACCTCTGGCGTGCTGGCTTCCAAAGATACTATGCTTGGCTGCTGAGGGCCTGTGTATTTTTTGAAAAACTGAATTCAATGAAGATATTTTTTTTGTTCATCTCTGCATTTTAAACTAAACACCTGGTTTCCATGAAACCTCAGGTCTCGAAGGCTCCGTTCCAGCTAAACTCTAAGGAAAATAGCTGAGGTTCTTTTTCACAACAGACAAGAAGAAGGAACAAGGGACTGAAAAGAAACAGCTAGAACAGGGCAGGCTTAGCCTCTTTCTTTTCGCTTTCTCCCCTTGTCACACTCAGGCGTGACGGGACAGCTCTGTGCTGTCAGTCAAAGCTGTTACCAGGCATTATTTTCTTATCATTTATTCTCCTCTCTTCCCATCACGTCATTTCTTAGGGTCCTATAATTACCCAGCCGTGTGCTTCTGGGCTGTCAACAGGCTCTTGTGAGTGAAATGTAGCTAAATAAATGTCTGTAATGAGGAAGGGCCATCATCCAAGGTGGGTCTATAGCAGTATCTTCTACCGTTCTGGCCGGCCTCACTCTCCCCGGACTGCACGTTGTTCAGTGCAATGCTAATCAGACATGCTTCCAGTGAAAGTGAGACTCGCGCCTCCTTTTCAGATTAAAGCAACACTCCCTGGAACCCCTGTGTTTGTGTAAGATAATGGAAGCCAGCATTGAGAATACGGAGGGTGCTCTCCTCCCCGTCAGATGCTTATGTGAGGGAACTTTGCCTGTTTGCCAGGTCCATTCCTTCCTGTTTTCATGCATTTAGAATGTAAGCAGCCCTCTGGAGCTGACTTATGACTTTGTGGGTATTTTGAGGGCTTGGTTTACTTTGCCGTCCTAAGATTACCTCCTGTTCCCTGCAGTAGGCAGAATCCTGGCTCCCTCTATAGGAGTCCATGTCCTACTCCCCAGGATCTGTGACTCCCTTACCTTATATGGCAAAGGGAATTTTGCAAACATAATTCAGGCTGAGGACCTTGAGGTGGGGAGATTATCTTGGACCACCTGGGGAAGGTCTAAGGAAATGGTCAGGGTTCTCATAGGGGAAGAGGGAGGTAGGAGAGTCAGAGAAAGAAGTGAGGATGGAAGGAGAGGTTGGGTGATGCAGTTGCTGGTTGGGGTCACAAGCAAGGGATGCAGATGGCCCCTAGGAATTGGAGGCCAGAAAGCAAAGCCTCCCCTACAGGCCTCACCGCAGCCCTTCCAACATCTTGATTTTAGCCCAGCAAAAGCCGATTCGGGGTCATGAGTTTGTGTGTTTTGCTTTAGGTCACTGCTGCTGCTAAGTCCCTTCAGTTGTGTCCGACTCTGTGTGACCCCATAGACGGCAGCCCACCAGGCTCCCCCGTCCCTGGGATTCTCTAAGTTGAGGGTAATTTATAACAACAGCAAGAGGAAACAAAAGCATTCTCCCAACCAGAGCGTGCTTTCATTAGGGTCTTTTAGTGGTAAGATTTCTGTGCATCTCAGACAAGAGGATGTTTATCCCAGGGAGACCTGTGCTCAAAAGCCCACTCACCAGGATATGCAGGGCCCAAGGGGCGGGTTCGGGAAGCCAGCGGGGCACCTGGTGGCTCTGGGCCTGACTCGGCCCCTTGGAGAGTCTGTTTGCCCCCCCCTCACCCCATTCTCTGCTTTCTGTGTTTTATTCCTGACCCTTTTCAGCTCTTGCTTCCTTAAAACTTAGCCCTGAGAATGATGCGTCATGGCCGCTACCCTACCCCAGAATATTCCTTCAGCCTCAGATTCTGTCATCTGCCCTGTTCTTTCAGCTCATGTTCCCCAGGAAGGCCCTGACTAACCCGGCCTAGTTACCATCATTGCTGTTTAGTCACAAAGTCGTGTTGACTCTTTGCGACCCCGTGGACTGCAGCGCGTCAGGCTTCCCTGTCCTTCACTGTCTCCTGGAGTTTGCTCAGACTCATGTCCGTTGAGTTACCATACTGGACCACATCATGGGTTGCTGGGCGGCCGACAAACGCCCTGTCTCTGGGTCACACGCCGCCCCCAGTCCTGTCCTCTGTGGCCAGGGTTCAGAGTGTGGGGTGAGAGACAAGGCTGCCTGTGAGTGATATCCACTGGGGCACGACTGCCCAGAAGGAACAGCAGATAGCAGTGGGTGAGGAGGGCCGATGGCTACTGCAGCCAATCTAGGGCACAAATAGTGATCTGGGAGTTGATTTTCCTTCTGAATCAAGAGCTGAGCGACACCATCGTATGGAACAAGGAAGCTTGGAAACCATCGAGGTCAGCCACCTTCCCCCACTCCTTGTTGAAACATTCCAAGCAAGAGTGAATATCAATTTTCTATCCCCAGGGAGTTGGGGTTTTCCAAGGCAGATAAGACTAGTGGTAGAGTTTGGCCGATGGCATAAAATGTGAAAGGATTAGGGCCCAAGGGATCTGTTTTCTGTTAAGAACTTGTCACATGCCAGGCACTGTTTTAGGCACTTGGGTTACACTTGGGAGCAAAGCAGCTCCCTCATGGAGCTGTTGTTCTACAGAGAAGAAACCATAATGGTAACCACAGTCTCCTGGGAGAAGATGGCGGTGTGCTCTGCATCCAGCTCGGGGCACTGGGAGGAAATCCAGATGCAAACATGGAGGGTCAGAGTTGCCAAGCAACAGCTGGTGGGCGGGGCTCCAGGTCGGGCACGGATGTCAGCGTGTCAAGGAGAACACGCTCTAGGGGCTGCACGTGAAAGTGCCAGGGGGTGGTGGAGCACTATCCAGAGGGCATCACATCATAGGCAGTAAGGAGGGGACAGAGCTGGCTGGAGGGCTATGGTGAAAGAGACCTGGTGGTGAGGATTAAGGTTCAGAAACAAGGGGCTTCCCTCACGGTCCAGGGACTAAGAGCCGGCGCTCCCACTGCAGGAGGCCTGTGTTCCATCCTTCCTGATCAGGGAACTAGATCCTGCCTGCCGCAACGAAGACTGAACATCCTGAGTGCTGCAGCTAAGACCCAGGGTAGCCAAATAAAGACAAAAATTTTTTTGTTTAATATTCAGGAACAAAATCTTTGTTTTCTAAGAAGTGGTTGTAGCTCTGGAAAGTTCCTAAAGCTTGCGTATGTGGGAACAATGCAGAAGCTAGCCTATGATTTGGGGGCTTGGCTTGTGAAGAATCAGACCTAATAAGAGACCAGCTTAAAAGTCAGAGTGGAACAAGCAGCAAGACCCGCTCAGCAGCCAAACTCTGGGCTGCTGACCGCAGGCTCTCTTAATCCCTTCTCCAGAGCCTGGAGCAGGCGGGACTGGGACATATGCCCGCCAGGCCTGAAGACCCATCTGGGCCAAAGGACAACATAGGGCCACAATACAGGCAGGTGCTTACAATCAGTTCTGATCCCTGGGTGTTACTTTCATTGTGTGACCTGCGATCGTTGGGTTCCTAGTTCCCAGTGCTAGGGATACAAAGAGCAAGTCTACATCTTCTTCCTTATATTTAAAGCCCCCCACCTCGCCCTGCCCCATCACGGTACCCTGGGCAGTGAGCCTCCCCGCTGTCCATAACCCCTCGCTGTGAATCTCATGCTACCGGCCCGTATGTAAAGCAGATGAAAGCAAGGCTCTTTCTTCTGAAGCTGGGCTCAAGCTTGTTGTTCTACCCACTCCCTCTCCGCTCCCTATTCTTGGCAGCATCTTGGGCGTCTCTGTAAAAATACCAACGGAGCTTGAAAACCACTTGCTGAAACATCTCTTTTTTTAGGCTAAATACCTTTAATTCCCTCCATGACTTCTCACTACATTTACAAGCTTCCAGAACCTTCATTAACCCAGCTACCTTTCCCCAGGTAAACTGTGTGGTCAGTGTGTGCTCAGAGACTCTGAGTGGTCTAACCAGGACAGACATCCCCAGACTATCACTTTCTCTGATCTGGAATCCTGAAGGCACCCGAGGTGCCTCCTCTGATGTGTATATCCACCCTGCCATCTACATTTTTGGAGCTTATTAGCTCATTCCATAAATAGTTACTGAATCTTAACTATGAGGGTCAATACTGTCTTTTACGTTAAGGGTAAAAGAGACAAATGAAACATAGGCTTCATCCTGAAGGAAGGTGGGGAGTGTGGGCGAGAGAGAAAGGAAGGTGTCATGGTCGTTTACTTGGCTGCAGCTTGGTAAATGCCTTAGTCGACAAGAGGATGGAGGGGACACGCAGGAAATTCTCCCTGGGTAGGGGACAGGGGAGGCTGGAGAGGACTTCCTCTGATGAATTTGCTTAACCGGTCTCTCATCGAGCCCTGCATTCTAGTCACTAGCTGTGTGCTTGCACATGTTCAGTTTTGTCTGACTCTTTGTGACCTGTGGACTGTAGCCCACCAGGCGCCTCTGTCCATGGGATTTCCCAGACAAGAATACTGAAGCGGGTTGCCATTTCCTACCCCAGGGGACGTCCCTGACCCAGCATTCAAACCCGTATCTCTTGTGTCTCCTGCACTGGCAGGTGGATTCTTTACCAACTGCGTCACCTGGACGGGCGTGTGTGTGTGTGTGTGTGTGTGTGTGTGTGTGTGCACACACGTGTTGGTTGCTCAGTCCCGTCCTACTCTTTGCAACCCCATGGACTGTAGCCCCCAGGCTCCTTTGTCCGTGGGATTTCCCAAGCCAGAACACTAGAGTGGGTTGCCATTCCTTCTCTAGGGGATCTTCCCCACCCAGGGACTGAACCCACGTTTCCTGCATCACAGGCAGATTCTTTAGCATCAGCCATCAGAGTAATTGCACACCTCTACTAACTTTCCTTTAACACACTGGCGTGGGACCGAGTATTTCCAAGGCCACTTTATGTTTCATCATGGTGTCCCACGGTTCCTGATTTGGTTACCACCACCCTCCATCCAGCTGGAGCTTAGAATGCATTTCTTCCTGTAAAAGGAAACTCAAGCAGGGGCTCTGTATCAACCGGGAGGGGTGTGATGGGTGAGGAGATGGGAGGGAGGTTCCAAATGGGGGACGATATATGTATACCTATGGCTGATTCATGTTGAGGTTTGACAGAAAACAACAAAATTCTGTAAAGCAATTATCTTTCAATAAAAAATAAATTAATTAAAAAGGAAAAAACCCCATTTTTTTTAGTAGTGACTAGGATGTACAAAAACTTCTTGAAGTTCTGACAATAACATTTTTTTAGAGAGATGCTTATGGTCTTTGGCTTCAAAACTTTCTTTTTCCAGAATTCAGAAAATCCCCCAAATCTCCATTCATAGCCTCAGACCACCCTTGCTTGGCAGTTTCTGTTTTGATGTGGGATGCTTAAACCATTCACTGATTCCAGCAACACCCTTGCTCTTGCATCCTGAATTAGCTGCTGCTGCTAAGTCGATTCAGTCGTATCCGACTCTGTGCGACCCCATGAATATCAGCCCACCAGGCTCCCCTGTCCACAGGATTCTCCAGGCAAGAACACTGGAGTGGGCCGCCCTTGATTGACACAGGCGTTTATTTCCATTCTGGCCTAAATCTCCATCCCTCCCCCATTCCTGTTTTTTCATCATTTCAAAATCTCAACCAGTGAGGTGTGTTTTTACACTCTTAGTGCTGTGTGGGAAGAAGAACCAAGCCGTTGACATACCCTAGATCTTGTGGTCTAGGAAGTGGATTTGGAACACGGTCTCTTTGGAAATTCAGAACTTTCTAATAACTTTTCCATCAGCTTTTGCTTACTGCCCATATTTTCCAGTTACAACATATTTCCATTCTGGCCAGCCATCCACTGCTCACTTTGTTATTCATTCTCTCAGTCATGACTGATTCTTTGCAACTCCATGGACTGCAGCATGCCAAGCTTCCCTGTCCTTCACCAACTCCTGGAGCTTATTTAAACTCATGCCCATTGAGTCGGTGATGCCATCCAACCATCTCATCCTCTGTCACCCACTTCTCCTCCTGCCTTCAGTCTTTCCCAGCATCAGGGTCTTAATCAAACTTAATTCAAAAAGATTTCTAAAATTGAAAATACATGTTAACATTTTTTTTTAAAGAGAGCTCTTTGTTTCCTTCTTCTGTTCACCTAAATGATATTTCATTTCCTCCTCTTCTTGGTAAAAATGATCTCTTTTTCCTTAATGCTATATATCTAAATTTCCCGTTAGTTAAATATTTGTCTTTAAATTTTTGAACGTAAAGTCTAAGAGGTCTTCATTATTTCTGTTAGTATCTCATGACGCTGACTCCCTCTGCCCTTCCTCTTTGACATGATCTGTATATCCCTCTGGGATGCTGGAATTTCTAGATCTTACCCAGGGGATTTTTGAGACTCTGCTTATTAAGCATCCCCTTCTGATCTCAACTTCTGACTTCCCTGGTGGCTCAGACGGTAAAACGTCTGCCTACAATGCGGGAGACCTGTGTTCAATCCCTGGGTTGGGAAGATCTCCTGCAGAAGGAAATGTCAACCCGTTCCAGAATTCTTACCTAGAAAATCCCATGGACAAAGGATCCTGGTAGGCTACAGTCCATGGGGTTGCAAAGAGCCAAACACGACTGATCGACTTCACTTTCTGATCTCAAGTAGGGGTAGGAATGTCTAGGAATTTTGTCTCTTACATTTATGAGTTTTGAGAACAGAGTTTGTTACTTCAGATTTCCCTTTAGTTGTGTTAGTTTCTGATTTGGGAACTTTGTTTCTCTGAGCCCTGATTTTCATCTTAAAGCCTCTCCTGAGAGATTTTGCATGTGCCTCTTTACGTGTGGAGAGCTCAAGGTTTCTGAAAAGAAGCAGAGGAAAGAGTCCACTCTATGTTCCTTTTGATTATGTCTTTGTCTCTTAAGCTTTCTATTCTTACCCATCTTAAAGGTTATTATGACCTTTATAACAACTTCAAGTGGAATCAAATATACCATCACTACTGTTCTCAAATTTCTTTATCTGAACAGTAGCCAGAATATATTGATATGCTATACTGATCACTGTTCTATAACAATAAACAACAACAACAACAAAAACCTCAAACTCAATAGAAATGGCTGGATAGCTTCACTGACTCAATGGACATGCATTTCAGCAAACTCCAGGAGGCAGTGAAGGACAGGGAAACTTGGAGAGCTACAGTCCATGGAATTCTCCAGACCAGAATACTGGAGTGGGTAGCCGTTCCCTTCTCCAGGGGATCTTCCCAACCTAGGGATTGAACCCAAGTCTCCCTCACTGCAGGTGGATTCTTTACCATCTGAGCCACAGATAAAACAGGTATTTCTTTCCTAAGGCAGTAGAAATTCTACGGTGAGTTAGAGTCTGTTAGTCTGTTCCGTAGAGACCGGCACTACTCTGCTCCTGGCGCTTTAAGTCTGTCTTTCTATTTGCTCCTTTCTTTCTGTTTGGTTATCCTTCAACACTAAATATGCTGCTGGATTTTTAACGGCTCCCTTTTCTATTTTCAGATAACTTTTGTGTACTCTTCTTTACCCTGAGAAGACTGCACACTTGAAAATTGACTTTGAATTCAGGAGAGGGCTCTGCTTGGGTATAGATTTCCCCCTTTGTTTCTCTTCCTAGAGATAAGTGAGCTGACTCTATCAGCTAACCACCTAGCCTGTGAACTGTCCTTGGTCCTCTCAAGGCTCATTGTCAACCTTTCACAGAGGAGGAAAATATTATATTTTGGCTCGAGCAGAGAATAGGAAGCTATTAACTTCCTACTAGTTCCCTGTAGCTCAAACGGTAAAGAATCTGTCTGCAATGCAGGAGACCAGAGTTTGATCGCTCGGTCAGGAAGATCCTCTGGGGAAGGGAACAGCAATCCATTCCAGTAATCTTGCCTGGAGAATCCCATGGACAGAGAAGCCTGGTGGGCTACAGTTCGTGGGGTCACAAAGAGTCAGACATCACTGAGCAACTAACACACACACACACACACACACACACACACACACACACACACGTTCTACAGGGCTGAGGATCGTCTGAGATAGCAGAGTAGCAAATACAGGCAGCTTTATGGAAGAGGGTATGGTTTGGTGCCATAATAGTGTATCTATTCTTACAGTTTTATGCATAGTTAGACAGCATAACTCTTTTTGTACATATTTTCTTCTCATTTTCTCTGTGTTTTAGGAAACTGAGACCCAGTTTTATCCAGGAAGGCTGTGAGCTGTGTTAGAGAGACTACAAAAATCAAAGTAGGAGACCCAACTACTAATCCTGGCTCATGAATTGTAGTCTACCACATGAATTTAGTTATGATTGTTACTACTAATGACAATAGGTAGCAGTTTACTGAGTGTCTGCCATAGCTTAAGCTTTTCTCACATGCATTAGCTCATTTAATCATCACAACAGCCCTTTAAGGGAGTCATTATTATTATCCTCATGTAACAGGAGAGGAAACCAAGGTTTAGAAAGGTTAAGTGATACCCAACATCACACCACTAAACAGTATTTAAACCCAGATCTCTGTGATCACAGAGCATCCACTCTGTACCATCATAACTCACATTTTTTCTAGTATTAGTGATAATTATAGTAAGAATAAGGGTTTCAAGAGGGAGGGGACATATGTACACCTATGACTGATTCATGTTAATACAGGGCAGAGACCAACACAATATCATAAAGCAATTATCCTTCAATTAGAAATAAATAAATTTTGAAAGAGGAATATATATATGCAAATTCTGCATGATTATCTACTTTGTCCCTCTCAAAATTTGTAGAGATGGCCATTTTAACTCTGGAGCTAAAATGAATATAAATTTTTACTTAGAAACTGAAGCACCAAGAAAGGAAGTACCTTTCCTAAGCTGACAGTCAATTCCAGAGCTGGCAACCTGAACTTCACAGGACCCTGACTGTATGTGAGCCCCATTTCCGGCCTCTCATCATTTAATGTGTAAATTACTCTTTGGGCATCATGGATTTCAAACCTTGGAAGGAGACCATGGACTCACGTGGTTTTGAAGAAGGAAATCATGCCTGGCCTTATCTTTTTTGACCCAGTTTCACCAGCTAGGGTGACTTCCACTCAACTTTTGCGAGTTAAAGTTTCCTAAAGAGAATAAATTCATTGCACACTGTCTCCTTACACTGCCCTATCGGACCTCTTGGATCACTGCTGGTTTCCATTACAGTCTTCGTGGATGGGACCAAACTGACACTGGAGATATACATCAAGGTCTTCGATTCCTAGTGTCTGATCCCTGTTTCAAATGGGATATTGTCTGCTTCAAGGAATAGCAAAGAGTCAGAAAACTCAGACCCAGTGGGCTTAAATAGGATTTATTATCCAAAAAATCAAGTGGTCTGTATGGAGGGGGTATCATGATGATGGTCAGTTAAGGGGCACCAGGACAGGACCCATGTTCTTTCCACTTGCTAATTTCAGTAAGTCACCTAGGTCCCTTCTTGGTTTCAAATAACTATAGCTCCATGCATCCTATCCTCAGTTTGGCCTACGTCCAGAGGCAGAAATTGGGACAATGGTAAAGAAACTGTCCCCGGGAATCAACTCCTGCTTACTGGCCAGAAGAGGTCATATGTCATTTCCTAAGACTCTCCCCAATAAGGGAATAAAATTATCATGATTGGCTTAAACTAATTAAGCTTTGTCCTTATAGAGATGAGATGGGCCTAGCCTTCCCAGAGGTCTTATAGAGGAATGTGGATTCTTAATGAACACAGGAGTTCTGGTGGAAGGAAAGAATGGGGAAAGGTTACTGACATGGTCTCTTGACATGTTATCTATCATACTGAAATAATTTTTAAACTAAAAAGTCACATATCCTTGCATCAATAATTTGTCATTTTTCTTTACCCAGTTTTATTTAAAAGCCTCTGCCAGAAAATAAAGAAAGTTATATTATTAAGTTAAAGAAAAGGATCAGTGGTTACAAAAGTCTATTAAAATACCCTTACTCCTTATTGAGAACACATAAAGGACATTCAACCTTTTGGAAATCCATTTGGCAATATGTATGGAGATGTAAAAATATTCTTGTGACCTAGTAATTCTGATTTTGGGTAGCTCTTCTATAACAAATCAATCCAAACTAGGGCGTAACTATCAACACAAATATATTAATTACAACATTATTCACAGTTTTAAAAAATTGTCAACAACTGACTGGGAGGAGCCATGGTATAGTGGAAAAGCACTGACTTGGAATTGGGCAAAATTGAGTATAGACCTTACTTTATCATTACTTGTTGGCAGATCACTGAACTGCATTGAACTTCATCAAACTTGTAATGGTGATACATATTTGATACATGGGATTGTTTGGGGATTAAAGAAAATGCATATATAGACCTATTTCCTTGCCTGGAGAATCTATGGAGAGTCTATTGAGTCGCGCAGAGTTGGACACGACTGAAGTGACTTAGCAGCAGCAGTCCTATTTCACAGAAGCCACAGAAGAAGTGGTGTACACAGACCCACACACCCCATCTAAAACCAAGGAAATCAAGGTTATCTCCCTTATAGACTTAGGAAGCTATTAAAATTTATATTTTCTAAGCCTTTGAGCCAGCAGAGAAATTTGCTTATATAATAAGAGAAAATATATAATCAGGATACAGAATGGCTAACAATTAAAAAAAAATTCTATGTAACTGGAAATAAACCACATGCCAATACTGATAGGGTTGTATTAGGCTTAGTAGGATGATGGATAATTTGGGGGGGGGGGATTATTTTTTAAAATAATTTTTGCTCATTTCTCTGTATTCTGATATTACATCTACAGTGGAATAATGTTTTTCAAGATAAACCTACAAAGTTTAGTTGGATAACTCTAATATTTCCTTCTTCCTTATTCTTTTTCTATGAACATATCTGAGTCCTATGAACATAGTCCTCTACCTTTTTCTTGATGGTCTGGTCTAGATTTATCCAAGATTGAGCTTTGTTATTGCCTTTTCTGCCTTAGTTGATGGGCTTTTGTATTTTTCTAAGAAAGTTTTCTTCTGCCATTCCCCCCTTGCTAGCTTTCTTTATGCACGATGGCCTCATGTTGTCACTGTACTTTTCCCTCCCCAACATTCCTCTGTCAATATTTTCTGTGGGCTTCTAATTGGTTCTTCATCCCGGTTTTGTCTTTTAAATTGGCTCCCATTGATTCTACTTCTCACTGCCTCCTTCATGTCTTTTTTCCTACAATTGCCCATCAATCGTGCCCATCGTGCAGGCTGAGAAGGACTTTCTGTTCATTAATTACTTGGCTTCCCTTCACCTGTTCTCCTCCTGTCTAAAAAATTATTCATCTCCACACACACTTTCCAAGAACACAGAGACATGCTCAAATCGATGGGAAAACTGAAGAGCAAGGTTAGAAAGCAAAGAACAAGGTCAGACTGCAGTTAGGAACCAGCAGAAGCTGAACAGCTTGCAATTCAGGCCATAGAAACAGGTTAGTTAGGATGCTGCCACTGGAGCAGCAGCAAAAGTCACCAGGAAATGCTGTCCCTGAAGGCAGAGTGCTCGCTGGCGCTGTACCTGCTGTGCTGAGGACCAGATCTGGGGCTAGCACATCGGATGAGCTGCCCCAGGTCAGGTGTCCACACTCTCACTGCCCAGGTGCGAAGGAGGACGGGAGATATGGCTGCCCTCCCACATCATACAAAGGAGGGTCCCTCCAAAGGAAGAAGTTTCCGTTTCTGCAGTGTCCTCTGCCCTCTTTAGAATCCCAAGGTCCCTACAACCTGTGCTCTGACTTAATACCGTTATTCTACAGAAAAGATAGCGTCTTTCAAGCAGGATGTACTTGGGCAGCACTTTCTGCCTATTTGTGAGCTGTTCTCTAGCTCTGCTATTGTATTACCAGGTAAGATTATATCTTTTGCCTTCTTTCATAATGACCTTGCTCCATGGAGGGTTTTGATTGTATATGTCTCCACAAGAGCAGTTTTTCCTGTAATGGCTCCCCTCACGCCTGGTTCTTAACAAGTACATCTGTCCCCTGGCCCATTCCCTCCCTGACCCCAGCATGCACACTACACAGCATGCATGTTGACTATTTTAATGGTAAACGGCATGTTAATTGCTTTCCCATTAAACTATAACCCCCTTGAGGGTGAATATTGCCTTTTACTATTTTTATCCTCACAGATATAATGCATTCAATAAATCGTAGCTGAATGAGTGAAAGTTGGTTCCATTTGTATCTTTTGTTCAGCACTTTAAGGTAACATATGTCCTTATTTTCTGGACCAATTAGTAGTGAAATTTTCTTCTTTTCAGTAAAGAAGACTCACTAATTGTCTAACCGAATATATTCATTTTTTAAAAAATTTTATTTATTTATTTATTTAATACTTTATTCTATTTTACAGTACTGTACTGGTTTTGCCATACATTGACATGAATCAGCCACAGGTGTATGATTCATTTTATACCACTGTAAAACTTTATAATAGCTTCTGAAACCATAGATGTTTCTTTGTCAAGCTATGTCTCAATTTTGGTTCAGAAAAAGGTAATTCCTGTACTTATTATCAGAGCTATGACACACTTCTTGAAATGCTATAAAAAAGAAGAAAGGCACATCAGTGAAATTTCTTCTCACAAAGACTAGAAACAAACCCTCGAATGAAACTTTCTGGAATCTCACATTTCAGTCTCTTTGCAAGTTTTCTATTTGCAAGCACAAACATAAGAGAGTGAAGCTTCTAGTTTATGCCAAGGCCAGGTTCACTGTCGGAGTCTAGCTCCTTGGCTGACTGTTAGGCAGGTCCCTGGTGGGCGTCCCTTCTATGGGGCTGCCGCTCAACTTCTGTCAAAGCTTAGTTGAAAAAAATCATGCCTGTGTGCTTTGCCCTGAAGGATGTGTACCATGGCCATCCGGCAGCCAAATAGTTCCCTATCAGACTGCCTTCCTAGAACAAAGCTTTATATTGACTCTCTTTACTGTTCTGAAATGAAATTCTTGAGAAACATAAGCCCTTTGCACATAAAGTTTTTAAAACTTCAAAATACTATATTCACTAGAATATATCTCCAGGAAAACTGAACCAATAGTGTACACACACACACACACACACACACACACACATGTTTATTGTAAAGAACCGACTTATGTGATTATGGAGGCTGCTAAGAACCAAGATCTGTAGCTGGCAAGCAGGAGACCCAGAAGAACTGATGATGTAAGTTACAGTCTGAGTCTGAAGCCTTGAGAACTAGGAGTATCTATGGTGTATTTTTGATCTGAAGGCTGGTAGGTTCAAGATTCAGGAAGACAGTTCAAGTCTGAAGGCAAGAAAAACTGAGGTTCCGGCTTAAGGCAGGAGTTCTTTCCTAATCTTTTGGTCTATTTAAGTCTTAACTGGAGATCCAACCAGTCAGTCCTAAAGGAAATCAGTCCTGAATGTTCATTGGAAGGACTGATGCTGAAGCTGAAGCTCCAACACTTTGGCCACCTGATGTGATGAGCCAACTCATTAAAAAAGACCCTGGTGTTGGGAAACATTGAAGGCGGGAGGAGAAGGGGATGACAGAGGATGAGATGGTTGGATGGCATCACTGATTCAATGGACATGAGTTTGAGCAAATTCTGGGAGACAGTGAAGGACAGAGAAGCCTGGCATGCTGCAGCCCATGGGGTAGCAGAGAGTCAGACACGACTGATCAACTGAACAACAAGAACAACACCTTCAACTGATTAGATGAGGCCCACCTACATGAGTGGGGGGGGTTGGCAATCAACTCCACCCAGTCTGCCTGTTCAAATGTTAATCTCATCCAGAAACACCCTCACAGAAACACTCAATAATATTGACCAAATATTTGGGCACCTGTGGTCTAGGCGAGTTGACACGTAAAATTAACCATCACGGCAAGGATCTCTCCTGTGGGTCCTGAAGACAGCATCTGGGGCCCGAGGTGGGAACACCTGGCAGTGGTTTATTGGAGCTTCTCCCTCCATCCTTCTTTACCTAACATTTCTCATTCCCCTGCTCCTGTCTGACTGGCTTTTGTTTTGCCTAGATGACTTAGAATAAGGAGAAGGCAATGGCAACCCTCTCCAGAACTCTTGCCTGGAAAATCCCAGGGATGGAGGAGCCTGGTGGGCTGCAGTCTATGGGGTCGCTAAGAGTTCGACATGACTGGGCAACTTCACTTTCCCTTTTCACTTTCATGCATTGGAGAAGGAAATGGCAACCCACTCCAGTGTTCTTGCCTGGAGAATCCCAGGGACGGGGGAGCCTGGTGGGCTGCAGTCTGAGGTCGCACAGAGTTGGACACGACTGAAGCAACTTAGCAGCAGCAGCGGCGCAGATGACTTAGAACACTGGGTCCCCTAATATCCACAACACACCTTGGTCAGTTTTGAGACAATCGTGATATTTTCTGGGAACATATGCCCTTTTGCTCTCCAGTCTGCTGGTAATTTTATTGTAAAATCAAGCCAGCAGTTTCCTCTTATTTTTTATCCTAGAGATTTCTGTCCAAACACACCATTTATTGCCTTGTTTCCAAGATACATTTCACACTCTTCAATCTCAGAAATCTGAAATCTTGGAACATTTCTTGCAGAGAGCCCCAGGCGTTCTTGCTGATGTTGCCACTGAATTGTTCCCCACTGATACAGAGCACTGCAAGTAAAATAGAGGTTGCTGCCTTAAAGGAACATAGGACCTAATTGGGTATGCTGCTGCTGCTACTGCTGCTAAGTCACTTCAGTCGTGTCTGACTCTGTGCAACCCCATAGACGACAGCCCACCAGGCTCCCCTGTCTCTGGGGTTCTGAAGGCCAAGAACCAGTACTGGAGTGGGTTGCCATTTCCTTCTCCAATGCATGAAAGTGAAAAGTGAAAGTGAAGTCGCTCAGTCGTGTCCGACTCTAGCGACCCCACGGACTGCAGCCTACCAGGCTCCTCCATCCATGGGATTTTCCAGGCAAAAGTACTGGAGTGGGGTGCCATTGCCTTCTCCATAACTGGGTATATTGAAGATCAAATCATGGCCTTCTGAAATCTAAGGGCTGTATAAAATGAGATAAATAGCTAAATTATTATTATCTTTAACGTAAAGGAGAAACTTCCCTATCAGTGCAGTGGTTAAGAATCAGCTTCCACTGAAGGGGGCGTAGATTAGATCCCGAGTTGGGAAACTAAGATTGTGCATAACATGCAGCATGGCCAAAAGAAAAAAGAAGTAAAGGAGTGTTTGCAGACAAGGCAAGAGGTACTCCTGCCGCTAATGAAATTCCCTGAAATTGCACTGAAACCTGAAGCAGAAGAGATTGAATAAAACTAAGACCTGCTAATTGGCTCCCATCCTGGAGGCATTTTGATGGCATCATGAGAATGTTATCAAACTGATGATTTCATTCCTTGCTCTTCCTTGGATAGGAGACGTCAAGAGGGGAGTGGGCTTCGTATTTTGTAGGAGGGACAGCTGTGGAACACAGCGGAAGCTCGAAATGGCCTCTCCTCCTGGTCTCTACACATAAGGGTGTCTCTTCCTCTCTTATCTGAGGACCTCAGGAGAGCTATCACCTCCCCGAAGTCGCCTCTGCCTGTCCAGCCACTGCCACCTCCCTCCCGGTACGCTGTGGCCCTCCTGGATGTCGCACAGGTACACATGCCAGCGGGGGAATTTTCGTGACCTCCATAGCTAAGTACTGACTACAGAAAGCAAACCAGCTCCTCAAGTCACACAGTCCAACAGAGGACAATGTCAGAAATGCTAAGGTCAGCATGTAATTTAGCCAACTCTCACAAACCTCTGGTTTGCTTTTTGAACTTAGGTTTCATAATTTTCCCCAAGTTCTTCAAAGTACTTATTTTCAAAGAACATTCAATTTATTTATTTCCCAAAATAATGGGAGGAACTTGCCATGCAAACAACAACAAAAAAAACGTTTTCTGAAAATGAATAATTCTAGTACTGTTTCTAGACAACCAGAGGGATAAAATAAAATGATAAAGCAGCAGCTGGGAAAATGGAATTTCTGTAATTCTAGAAACAGCAAGTAATTTTAAAGATTATAAGTTAAGAAATTGAACTTTGGCATTTGAGACCTCAACAATTCAGGTAACATTCAAATAAACGCCTCGGGCACTTATTTGCTTCCAATTCAACACTGATAAGGTGTCCTGAAAGCATAAATGGAATGCTACAGGAACAGAATGTCATATTCTCTTTTTTCAAGCTTAATTCAGTGAGATAAGGGGTTGTGTCAGAATTTATATATAATCTACTCTTTCTCTGGAAGTGTGCTAGAGAACTGGGCTTCCCCAGTGTCTCAGTGGTAGAGAATCCGCCTGCAATATAGGAGACGCACGTTTGATCCCTGGGTCAGGAAGATCGCTGGAGGAGGGCACAGCAACCCACTCCAGTAATCTTGCCTGGAGAATCCCAAGACAGCTTGGTGGGCTACAGGCCACAGGGTCACAAAGAGTCGGACAAAAGTGAACCAACTGAGTATGCATGGGTGTTAACTACCATGGGAATAACACTTAAAATGTCTTTGCTGGGGCATTTTGTGAGAGCGGTGTTATTCATTTTTACTTCTTAGAGAAATTATTTTGCAAGCAGGATTCTTCAAACACATAAACACAATAATTAAATGGGATATATAGTAGAGGGTTATAGGGGTAAGTTTTGAAAGCTACTAAGTTATCAATAGATTTTTAACCGGCAAAAAAATGTAGTGTCCAATCACCACACTGTACACTTTAAACTTACACAACGTTACATGTACTTATAATCTCACTAAAACTGGGAAAAAGTACTTATTAAAATGAGGATGCCATATCATATTTAGAGGTATATTTCATTCCCAAACTAAATATTTTCTATTAAGTATCCAATTTATCGGACAAGCTCAACCGAGTACATGTAAGAAACTGCCGTATTAATTTCCACTGCTGCCTCTTTCAGTGGGTTTCCCCAGCTGACTCTTCCCTGCTCCTGAATCAGTCTTGGGTGCGTCCTAGAACTTTCCTAACCGTTTCATAGCTATACGAAGTGCACTGGTCACATACAGGAAAGAAGTCCAGTTTCTGCAAAGTCCGGTAGAATTAAGCTCCTCTTCCATCTAGGACCTGCTCAGGGATAGAAGACAATGGGGATGGGGGCAGAGGCGTGGCCAGCTGCTCCACCTGCCTCCTCACCCCCTGTCTCCCCTGCAGGATCTGGTTCCTGGGCTGCAGGCTGGGGAAGGAAGAGGTGAGCGGCACGAGGGCTCACACTTGCCTCGTCCGATGGTAGTGTGATGTTGGGTCCCTGGGTGGCTTAGAATCCGAAGGCTGATTTCCCTCCTGTGGGTACCTGAGCTGTTCTTTTAGGGGGTCCCTCTATCTCCAGGAATCTCTCGCCTTTGCCTCCTCTGCTGGCAGCTGATGAGCTGCCCTTGTCCCCACTTTCTGCAGGCCTCCTGTCTCTAGTGGTCACCTGGCCTCTCCTGGGAGGGGGCTCCTCTCCAAGTGATCCAGTCTGGCTTCCTTCTGCAGCGGCCATCTCTCCGCATAGGATCTCAGCTGTCCTGAGCTCTCCAGTTTGGAAATGTAAGCTATTTACACACCAGCCACCTCCCTTCCCAGTCAGGCATCAAGCGCTAGACACCCCCACAACACTTTTCTTCAATTCCAGGGACTGAAACAAGCTTTCATAGTGGTTCACTTGAAGGCCTCTCATATCAGCAATGTACTCTGAAATGGCTCAGGAAAAAGTTTTGTATTATATTAGTAATTTTTCTGTACATTTGAAATTGTTCCAAAAATTAAAAAGAATGTATATATACATGTATAAATACATGTTCTAAAAACATAATGACGTTATATATCATATACAAAACCTATAACTCAACTTTTCACTTAATAGTTTGTTATTAACATAACTATATTAATATGTGCAATATGTATATTCATTTTCAAAGCATATGCAGTTCATTGTAGGTAGATATCATAATTTAACCAACCAAGATTCTCTTCTTGTATTTTAAGATCATTTATATTCTTTTAGTATAATAAATTTTTCTGCAATGAAAAAATAGATTTGGACAAAGATACCATTGTTGCACATAATGAAATTCAAGGGTCTGGTTTCTCTGCAAATTTGGTGAACTGTAAGGAGGCTCTGAGCTTAATGTCAGTTACAGATTATTACTCCATCCATGAACACCAGAAAGGATTGATTTTCCCCTGCTTCAGAACTCTTTCGGACTAGCCTCACTAACCTTGGAAGTGAGGCTAGACATTGTAAATTTTCTCCCACTTAAAAATCTAAAATGAAATTCCTTCCAACAGTGTCAGAGTGCATTAGATCCAGAATACAGCCGTTGAGTTCATGAGCAGAATGTTGCCAGTGCCACTGGGTTATAATGAGGAGACAAAAGCGATGATAGAGGTGAGACATAGCTGGATATTCAGCTTCTTTCTATGACTGGGTTAAGGGGAAGCAAGCGGATTGGCCAGGCCTTTCAAAAGTTATCATTTAATGATTTAGTAGAATTCTGTCAAACACTTAGTATATTCAGTGACTCAGACGCTCAGCCCCAGAGGTTTTGACAGTGATACTAATAATACCCAACATTTATATGGTGACTTATGGGTTTTGAGGGCTTCCCTGATAGCTCAGTTGGTAAAGAGTCTGCCTGCAATGCAGGAGACCCTTGTTCAATTCCTAGGTCAGGAAGATCCCCTGGAGAAGGGATTGGCTACCCACTCCAGTATTCTTGGGCTTCCCTTGCAGGTCAGCTGGTAAAGAATCTGCTTGCAATGTGTGAGACGTGGGTTCAGTCCCTGGGTTGGGAAGATCCCTGGGAAAGCGAAAGGCTACCCACTCCAGTATTCTGGCCTGCAGAATTCCATGGACTGTATAGCCCATGGAATCGAAAACAGTCGCACACAACTGAGCAACTTTCACTTCATTAGGTTTCAGAACCTTTTAACATGGACTGTATAGTCCATGGGGTTGGACATAACAGAGTGACTTTCACTCAAAGGCTTTTACTTTTATTATCTAATCTGATCCTTACAAACTCCCTGAGAGGTGATCAGGGAAGATATTAACATCCTCATGTCATTGATCAAGGGAGTGAGAATGGGAGTTGAACTTGTGCTCAAAGTCACAGTGATTGGAAGACCTAGAGCTGGGACAATGGATTTCTCACCATCTGCCCTGTGTTCCTGGGCACTGAGTGCTCCCGCCCCACAAACTGCATCCTCTCAACTTTTCACCGGGTACTTCTGTCCACCCAATTGTTCAACAGACTATTTTCTTGTTTTAAAATCACCTTTCACATCCTGTTTACCATCATGTCCTGCCCATTCTGGGTTCCCTGGTGGCTCAGATGGTGAAGAATCTGCCTGCAATGCAGGAGATCTAGGTTCGATCCCTGGTTCAGAAAGATCCCCTGGAGGAGGGCATGGCAACCCACTCCAGTCTTCTTGCCTGAAGAATTCCAGGGACACAGGAGCCTGGAGGGCTAGTCCATGAGTTCACAAAGAGTCAGACACGACTGAGCAGCTGAGCACAGCACAGCCTGCCCATTCTACTTCCAAAAGATACCCCAGACTTGTTCTGTTCCCTCCAACTCCACCATGTGCACCCCTGTCCATGTCAGCATATCTCACCTGGACAAGGGCAACAGCTACCCGGCCTCTGCTCCCACTTGTACAGCCCACGGTCTGCTCTCCATACAGCAGCCAGAGGGCTTTCCTAGACACACACATCACATTCTAGTCCTTCCCTGCTCAAAAACTTTTAATTTCTCTTTGAATAAACTTTAAAGTCTTCACCCTGGCTGTTCACACACAGCCCCACACAACCTGATCTCTACCTGTCTCTGATTTCCCCACCCCATCTCTCATCTTTTCTTCCATCTCCTTCTATTTTTCCCAGCTCCCAACTGCTTCATGTGACCCAGCCTTGCTTCCTCTGTTAGTATAACACCCCAAGCTCACTCTTGCTTCACAGTCTGAAGCATTCTGGCCCCAGACCCTGCCACCCTTTGTCACGTTGCCCTTTGTACATCATCATGGCACCTATTTTCTTGACTGATTTTCTATGCTGAGTCACTAAATATGAACAGTCCCACCTATGTAACAAGCATTATATCAATTACTATAAGCCTGCTTTTGTGCTAAGTGTTTTAGCAATATTAACTCATTTAAGCCTCATGATGATCTTTATTCACTTTCCTTAGATGAGAAAATGGAGGCACAGAAGCTTCCTCAAGGTCATCCAGCTCATAAATGGCAAAATCAAGACTTGAATTTAAGCAGTTTGGTTTGAGAGTCCTTGCTCCTGGGTGAGGGTCTTGTCCATTGTGTGTAACCCTGAATGCCCATCACATAGATTGGTGCCTGGCTCAGGTAGGCACTCAGTAAATATTTGTCAGATGATTGAGTGATTTCATGGTTTCCGTGGAGATCCTGATACTGGATGTCCCTGACCTTGACCTGTGTAAGCCACCTTTATCTGTCTGATCCTCAGACCCTTGGTATTATTCAGGAACTGGAGTAGTTAACACTTTCTGAGCTATTTCAACATCAGATTCAGCCATGGTAATGTTTGAAACTAAAGCTATCACCTGCCTGAAATCTAACAATGACAACTAACATTTACTCGATGATGCATCATTTCTATAGTGCTTTTCACGCACATCGTCTCATTAGCAGTGGTCAAAAAACAAAAAGCAAAACCCCACCATTCCAAACCCCTTCAGGAGATAAGATGAGACTGAAGCAGTCATTCACATTAGCTCATAGGGTTACTGTAATAGCTTTCCACCTGCAGTTAAAATCAGACCAGAGAAACCACGTGCTATGAATTTTCCTGTCAGTAACGTCCCCAGGGAAGATTTATCTGAATTAGTAAGACTAATTTTGAGTTGGCAGAGTTAGACCTCACTGAGATCGTCTAAATATGGCAGGGCCAGGTAGAGCCACACTTATTTATTTATTCAGTTTTTATTGATTACCTTTATTTATTTATTAATTGGAGGAAAATTGATTTACAGTGTTGTGTTGGTTTCTGCCGTACAACAAAGCAAGTGAGGCATAATCATATGTATATCACCTCCCTCTTGAGTCTCCCTCCCTTCTAGGTCATCCTACCCCTCTAGGTCACCACAGATCAGGCCAAGCTGGAAGGCCATATTTATTAAATAGTGGGATTTAAAAATCACCTCGCATCTTAGTGCCTTCCCTCCTTGGTTTCACAGAGCATTCCCAATCATTACACTGCAGTTGCCCCTGTTTTCTTTGAAGCCCTCTCCTAGTTAGCCCATGCTCTGACCACTTCCAGCTGCATCCCTGCCTTTAGAATTTACTTTTCCTGTGTCCCATTACCTTGCGACTTCACTGCATGAGTCACTAGTCCTGATGATGGTTGTCTCTGGGTTTACAGGAGAATCACTTTCTCCTTGATCACTGCTGTTAGTTTTTGCATAAGTTTTCAGTCTCCCTGACTGGGTTACAGGCAACGGGAAGCTAGTCTGGTGCAGTATTGAGTGTGGGCTTTGACAGCAAGCTGCCTTGGTTCAAATCCTTGCTCTGCCCCTTACTAGAAGTGCAAGCTTTTGCAAAGTACTTCATCTTTCTGGGCAACCATTTCTTTTTCTGTAAAATGGGACTAACACAGCTCCTGTGTGAGAGGGCTGTCATATAGACTGTATTCCTATTATACTTAGAAAGTACTCAGAACACTGTGTGGTAGGTGCTACATTAGTATAGTTATAGTTGAAATAGTGACAAATTTTCTACTCACCACAGCTCTCATAAACATAATAAGCACTCGGTAAGTGTGTGTTGGAGCCAGTCTTATCAGTGTTCTCATTACAAGTCTCAGCGGGTTAAAGTAGTATTTGTCCTAAATAGTACTGCACCACAAACACTTTGCTGCTGCATCGCTTCAGTCATGTCTGACTCTGTGCAACCCCATAGACGGCAGCCCACCACGCTCCCCCGTCCCTGGGATTCTCCAGGCAAGAACACTGGAGTGGGTTGCCATTTCCTTCTCTAATGCATGAAAGTGAAAAGCGAAAGTGAAGTCGCTCAGTTGTGTCCGACTCCTCAGCAACCCCATGGACTGCAGCCTACCTACCAGGCTCCTCCGTCCATGGGATTTTTCCAGGCAAGAGTACTGGAGTGGGGTGCCATTGCCTTCTCTGACAAACACTTTACAGACATTTAAAACAAATTTGTAGAATAATAATTTTTACAATAATAAAAATAAGATGACTCTCCAAGCTGAGGGGAGCTGTAAGTCAAGGCCCACGTCCAAACGTGATCTATTACCTTGAAGCTCACTGGGAATGGTGGCAAGATTTGATATTCAGGATATTCAGATCAAAGATGAACCCAGAAATGATGGAAAGCTGACTCTGCAGCTATAGTCCAGCCTTGCTTAGTTTAGTCCAGATGACATCTGTTCAACTGCAGGTTACCTACAAATATGTGAGTGTGGAATTAAATTTTTATTACTTTAGCTACTGAGATCTTGGCATCATTGAATATGAAGAAATGTTATAGTGAAACTGCTCTAGGATAGAAATCAGTACCAGAAGTAGAGTATTGCCTAAAATACATGTGGCAGTGGCCTTGAGTTTCATTAGCACATGGCAAGGAAACAAGTAGGAAATAGCAAACCCCCTCCAGTTCTCTTGCCTGGAAAATTCCATGGACAGCAAAGCCTGCTGGGCTACAGTCCATGGGGTCACAAAGAGTTGAAAACGACTGGGTGACTAAGCACACACAAGGAAACAATAACAGAAATTGGAAAAATGATGACCCATGTTATGCAGTGGCAAAATATTTGGCAAAACTTTCACCTATAAAAATCTGAAAGACCAAAAATGTCCCAAAAAAGCTTGCGAAGGGGGGTAAAGAGATTCTGAGACAGACTATTGATGGTGTGAGCTGTTTGTAATTATACAACTTATATGTCATAAAATAATACAAGAAGAGATGAGATCTGAAAAGAACTGATTTGCAAGCAGAACAGAAAGGAAATATACAGAGCTCAAGCATTTTGGAAATTTTAGGGCTGAAGAGCAAAACCATTTCATCTCCAATCAGTAACAGAGAACACTGAGAAGTTCTTTGAGTATGAAAAACCCACCAAGAGTCAGCCTCAGGGAAAGAGCAAATCAAGCTTTTAAAAGTCATTGAAAAGATTAAAGAGGTGCCCAATAGATTTTTTTTATCCTGCAGTAGAATGCAATGGACCCACAGAAGCCTGATATATCAGAGTAACTATTAATAAGAAAATTGGATAACTCCAAAAAATTGTGAATATGACTTTTGTCACAAAGAGTATTCAAAATCAAATACAAAAAGCCAACAAAGCTTTGAGTGAATATCTTGTCCAAAGTACCATAGATTGGTTTAAAATAGGCTGATTTTTCAAGATGTAAAAAGGTCTTTGGGCCTCCAACTTTGTATAGGCAGGAAGCAGGCTCGAGAAAGCTGCCCACTGCTAAGAAGGTGGGGTTACCAACTCATCCTGGTTTGCCTGAGACTTCCTTGGTTTTGCTATTGACATCCCTGCAGTCCAGAAAAACCTTCAGTCCTGGTCAAACTGGGATGGTTGGTCACCTTTCAAGGAGGGCATGTGCTATAATGCTGTCTTTTATGTAGCTGAGAAACAGTGAAAATGAAGGAACTCCAGACAGTAGAGTCAAGAGTCATGGAGAACAGTGGCCTTGGCATCCGTTCCCAGGGGGCAGAACCAAGGCTTAAGTAAGGACCAGTTCCCACCCCTTAGGGTCGGGAGACCTGACAGGATGTCGGAACTGTAGAATTTCAGATGCCCTACCCACTGCCATCCTTCCTTAACCCGCCTTGGCTAAGAGTTGTGGTTTCAGTTGTTTCCCATTTTGTGCCAGAAATGTTCAGGCCCTATTTGGGTTTTTCCCAGGGACCTCTTATGAGCCAAGTGATAGACTCAGACTATGAAATGAGGTTTATTTCAGTGACATATGGTTTCCAAGGGTCCACATTTTCCTTGTCTAGCAATAGGGAAAATTGTCAGTTGAATTTCAAGGCAACAATCTGGAGTTGAAGGCCTGATTCCTCTTTGTTCGCCTCAGATCTATGATTCACAAAAGAGAATGTTAGATCAGGCTGTTTTCAAGCAGTTTGGTGTGAATCATCTCTCTTTGAATTGTTTGCACCAGCCCGCTCTGAGTTGTCTGAGTTGCTCATGCCAGTCTGTACAGATCACCTACGCAGAGCCCGCTGGTCTAATCTCCACGGGAAGGTGAGAAGTAGCTGACTGTGCTTCCCTAAGATGCTGAGAACATCCTGCCCACAGGAAGGAAGGTTGAGTTATACTCCTTCAAACAGCCAACCTTTTTGGTACCAGGGACTGGTTCTATGGAAGACAATTTTTCTACAAATCTGGGGGGCAGGGTGTGCAGCAAGGAGCAGGGCGATGGTTTGGGGGTGATTAAGCCCATTACATTTACTGGGCACTTTATTTCTATTCTTATTACATCAGCTCCACCTCAGATCACCAGGCATTAGATCCGGAGATTGGGGATCCCTGCCTTAAAAGGTGACTCTGGGGCTTCCCTGTTGGCTCAGTGGTAAAGAGTCCGCCTGCCAGTGTAGGAGATATGGGTTCAATCCCTGGTCGGGGAAGATCCCACATGCCCTGGAGCAACTAAGCGGATGTGCCACAACTATTGAGCCTGTGCTCTAGAACCTGGGAATTGCGACTACTGAGCCCACACTCTCCACTTACTGAAACTGCACGACCTACAGCCCACACCCCACAACAGAAGAAGCCACCACAGTGAGGAGACCACGCACTGGAACAGTGAGGAGCCCCCACTCGCCGCAGTTAGAGCAAAGCCTGAGCAGCAACCAAGACACAGCCCAGCCAGAAATAAATGCAAAGTGACTCTGTCCATGGCAGGTACTTAGACTCCTTCTACCTACTCTTTGAAGTCTTAAAGAAAGGTGTATTGACGTGGAGATTTCATATATCCAACAAAAGTGAAGGTGTAGAATGTTTTAGGCTAGAGGGGTCTTTTAGCTGTTTGTATCACTCATACAGGAAAAACCAACAGAGATGTGGGAACGACAATGTCATGGTTACCACATCTCATTTCCTTTTCTTCTCTCTGAGCACAGAGGAGTATGTCTTCCCAGCCTCTTTGATAGTTAGGTCAGGGCCACTTGACTTGGTTTTGGACAGTATACATAGGACCCCCTGTGCCTCCTCCCACTTCTTCCATATTCTCTCTCCCTGCTCCAGGACTACCTTCCATGACTGGTACCCCCTATGTTTTAATGGCAGCAGGATGGAAGCGACTTGGGTTTCTTATGTTGACTGCTTGCAGGACAGCCTTCCAGGAGTGCTGCCTGGCTTGCTTTGGACTGTGATGCAGGAGAGATTTGGGGATTGTTTTATTCATGCCTGGAAAATTCCATGGACCGAGGAGCCAGGTGGGCTACAGTCCATGGGGCACAAAGAGTCAGACACGACTGAGCAACTTCTCTTCTTCTTGTTACACCTACTAACATTGATTGCCCTGACTACTATAAAAGGCCAAAGAAACGAAAACAGAGTCTTTACCATACCATTTTTCTCTTGCTTCAGATTCAACAGCTAAGTTTAATATGACATCACTTCACTGGCATCAGGAAATGTCACCCATGTCATTGATTGGCCTCAGAGATTCTGGGTGAAGTTGGGTAGTAGAGTGAGGGGCTTCCCTGGTGGCTCAGATGGTAAAGAATCTGCCTGCAATGCCTGAGACCCTGGTTTGATTTCTGGGTCAGGAAGATCCACTAGAGAAGGGAGAGGCTACCCACTCCAGTATTCTTGCTGGGAAATCTCATGGGGTCATAGGAGACGGACATGGCTGAGCAACTAAGCCCAGCACAGCAGTGGAGGGAGGCGATACTAGGATGCACTGTGTCACTGAATGCCCTTGTTCAAAGGATGTACCACAATTGAGCAGCAGAGGTCAGAGTATAAAAATATTTACATCTAAGAATCGAAAAATATGACACCAACAACATAGTTTCTTTCCTTCTTCCAGGCTTCCGGACAACCATTCACAGCCAGCCCCCTGGGGATCTTCCTCCTCATTCCCCTTACTGTTCTTTGTTAATTCTCAGAGAACCCATTCACAAAGTATGATGCATTTATTTCTCTCTTGTTGGAAATAAATCCTAAACATGGAAAAGTTCATACCAGCCTTGATGGCATGCTGGGAGTTTAAATGAGCTCGGAAGTCTCGCCGAGGCAAAGATTTTAAATGTGTCTTAAAGCCCTAATAAGGTCCTTAACAAGCAGCAGAAATGGACCCGCTCCCCCAGGCATTGACCTGGAAGTGTGTCTTTGTTGCTTAAATTATGATTACAGCTTTCTGAACTCTGGTTTGTTAATGAGCTCTAAATGGAAGTGTTTATCTCAGGGGGAAGTACTGTTTCTTCATCTCATCCCTGGTGACACACTTAACATACTAATTGATACGAAACTATTTTTAGGAGACAGGAAAGCCCCCAGGCCTTTGTCACATTGACAGTTGTGGTGAGAACCACTACAGGACCTGTCACAGCAGGGCTGAAAAGAGGCTACCCTCATTTCCCAGCATCCCTGGGGCACGTGGCTCCATAAGGCTCTGGTCATTTACGTGCTCAAGCAAAGAGCTGTCTTTACAGCTGTCTTCTTTTACTTGCCCTTATTACCTGCATGGGGACCTTCAGGAGTTCTGGGAAACACCCCTCTCCTTTATACTTGATGAAAAATTTCATATCACGGTTTCACACTGCTTCCAATTTTATCCATTAGAGAGGCATTTAGATGAAGAAGACCAGGTAAATAGGCAAAGTTGCAACACAGGTGGGAGACAAAGGGTCCATGCGTAATGCACACAGAGAATATTCAGGTCAAGGAGAGAGAACAATGGACTGGCTGGAAAAAAGGACATGAAAATCTGAAATACCAATGGTCAATGACTATCTTATATTAAACAGTTAACTTTACCAGTAAGTAAAGAAAATAAACGAGATATAATATAAACACCATGAAGAGAAATAGCCCCTTGCCTTCAACCAAATTGGAAAGTATTTTATTCTTTATAGTAACACCTGGTGATATTGAGGGTGTAGGGAAGTAGGCATTTTAAAAATACTGCTGGTCATAGAATAGAGTAAATTGAAGGACAATTGGGAAATGTTTATCTGAGGTCTTAAATTTCACTTCTAAGAATTTATTCTAAGGAAATAAATATGAGTGTATGTCAAGATTTATTTAAAGGGTTAATTTATTGCAGAATTACTTAAAATAATCATATTGAAAGACAACCAAAAATCTAACAATGGGGACTTGGCAAAATAAAGCACCTAGCATCCATGTGATAGAATGCAATGTAGCTGATAGTCTAAAACTGATAGTCTAGAGCACTTAATGATATGAAAAAATATTCTGGACATATTAAGTGAAAATAGTGAGTTGCAAAATAATATTATCCCAATTTAGAAAATTTAAAAGAAAAACATGTATTTACAGAGAAACCAGAATGAAAGGATGTACACTAGAGTGTTAGTAGTTGTTTTAGTGGAATGGGAATTTTTCTGTATTATTATGATTTTCTGTATTTCTTTCTCAAAACATTTTAGTAAATTAATTGTTTTGGCTGCACTGCATGGTTTGCAGGATCTTATTTCCCTGACTAGGCATGGTGCCCATGTCCCCTGCAGAGGAAGCAGAGAGTTCTAACCACTGGACCCCCAGGAAATTCCCCATGGACATGTATTTCTTTAATAGAGAAAAAGCCCCTTCTTTTTTTTAAACATGAAAACTTCCACCAGTGTTCAGGTGGAAAGTTACTTTCGTGGCCACATGTACTTGCTTGCCTGGCTAGCATTTTGTTGAGCCCTCAGTGGGAATTGCTTGAAACTTTAGAAAAAGAGAGAAGAAAATAAGCTATCTTGCAAGCTGGAACATTTGGGAAGAAGCAGAGCAGAAGCTCCTGGAGACCTTGGCTATAAGGTGACAAGAGGGAGAAGGACCCACAGGTAGGAGAGAGATATAGGCAAGACCTTGGAAAAGGGCAAGACAGCATCATCTGCAGGAAACACCAATGCTTTAACCTCTAAGTCCACCATTCAAAACCTCAGTTGTCTTCCCAGTGCCCACTGGGGAGACAGGTCATGTTTTAGCTCTCCTTACAAAGGTATCCATAAAGAAGAGGCTTTACCTTGGGCTACTACTGAAGAGGAAATGTGCCTTTTTCTTTCCTTTAGTTTTTGGAAAAGATTTATTAAGAATTGGGGATAATAAGGAGGAGGGATAGTAAACCATTTTGTGAAAGTGAAGTAGCTCAGTCGTGTCCAACTCTTTGCGACCCAGTGGGCTGTAGCCCACCATGCTCCTCTACCCATGGGATTTTCCAGGCAAGAGTCCTGGAGTGGGTTGCCATTTCCTTCTCCAGAAGATCTTCCCAACCCAAGGACTGAACCCAGTTCTCCCACATTGTAAGCAAGACACTTTACTGTCTGAGCCACCAGGGAAGTCTTCAGTTGGGTACAAAATGGAACCAATAGAAAAGGTGATTCTTTGCCTCAGATAGAGCAGAATGAGGTGCCAGCGAGCAGAGTGGATGAGCTGACCTGACAGGATCCTTTTCAGCAGTGGGTGATTCTCTTTCTTGGGCTTCAACTTCTCAGTGCTCCAAATCCCTTCTCTATGAAGGTCATGTACAAAGTCAGTACTGGAGTTTGACTGATCCTGGGTTTCTGATACTGCCTATGGTGTACATCAAAGAGCTCTTTCAATATATCAAGTAGTAAGTAAAGAGATACGAGTGAACTGGAGAGGTCATCAGGGAGGGAGGCAAGGCTGGAGACCCTGTCCTATGAAGACCAATGGAAGGAAACCAGGCTTTTTTGCCCAGAGGAAAAAAGTTTTAGTGGGCACAGGTCATCCTCTTCTAATTTAAGATGCTTCGAGGAAGACGCAATAGATTTGTTCTCTTTGGCTTCAAAGAGTAGAAGTGAGGACCCAAGATTACTTGGGGGTTGGTTGTGCTTCCAAATAAGACAATTTTAATAGGTACAATCAGAGAAGGCAATGGCACCCCACTCCAGTACTCTTGCCTGGAAAATCCAATGGGTGGAGGAGCCTGGTGGGCTGCAGTCCATGGAGTCGAGAAGAGTCGGACACGACTGAGCGACTTCACTTTCACTTTTCACTTCCATGCATCGGAGAAGGAAATGGCAACCCACTCCAGTGTTCTTGCCTGGAGAATCCTAGGGATGGGGGAGCCTGGTGGGCTGCAGTGTATGGGATCGCACAGAGTCAGACATGACTGAAGTGACTTAGCAGCAGCAGCAGCAATAGGTACAATAGCTAACCTGAGGATTTGTGAGGAAGAGTAAAAACTAGGTGTTTATCTTTTGATCCCTTGTAGCCGGTGGGCTTCCTGGGAGGCAGACTCAGAGATTAGCTGCAGGAGGTTACTAGGGAGTGTTCTTGGGATCAATAATAGTGTAAGGGAAGAAAGAGGATTGTGCAAAGGGAGGAGAGCAGGCATGCAGTCTCACCAGAACCGTTAACTAATCCTACAGAGAGACTCAGACATGGGATGGTCTATGAGAGCCATTCTGTGTTTGGGTGAAAGGGCTCAGCCTGTATAAGACCTCTGCTTCAGTCAGGGCACCCAGGTTGCCCCAGGAAGGCGACACGGCTTTGGGAGAGAAGTCCCTTCAGTAAAGTCTTTCATGTTTGAACAGGGATCTGGGTGGCTCTCTACAGCAGTCATTATGACTTGGGAGAGGCTAGGAGTTTTAAACAAGACAAAAAAGGCTATGAATAGAAAAGACTGATTTGACTGTATTAAAAATCAGAATATCTATTTGTCAAAATATTTCATAAAGAAAATACTTTAAATCTGCGAGAAGATTTTAACACATACAATTGAGAAAGTATTAATGTCAAGACTGTGTAAAGAATGTCTGCTGTTGCTGCTAAGTCACGTCAGTCGTGTCCGACTCTTAGCGACGCTTAGGGCACCCAGGTTGCCCCAGGAAGGCGACACGGCTTTGGGAGAGAAGTCCCTTCAGTAAAGTCTTTCATGTTTGAACAGGGATCTGGGTGGCTCTCTACAGCAGTCATTATGACTTGGGAGAGGCTAGGAGTTTTAAACAAGACAAAAAAGGCTATGAATAGAAAAGACTGATTTGACTGTATTAAAAATCAGAATATCTATTTGTCAAAATATTTCATAAAGAAAATACTTTAAATCTGCGAGAAGATTTTAACACATACAATTGAGAAAGTATTAATGTCAAGACTGTGTAAAGAATGTCTGCTGTTGCTGCTAAGTCACGTCAGTCATGTCCGACTCTTAGCGACGCTATGGACTGCAGCCCACCAGGCTCCTCTGTCCATGGGAGTTTCCAGGCAAGAGTACTGGAGTAGTTTGCCAGTGCCTTCTCCGAAAGAATGTCTACATATTATTAAATAAACAACATTGTAAGAAAATAGACAAAAGCAGTAAACAGGCATTTTATGTAAGAAAAAACATGCGTTGCCAGTAAAGACATGTAGATATTTAATTTTACTAATGATTAGAGAAATGCAAGTCAAATCTACAATGAGATAATTTTATACACATTCGATTGGTAAAAGTTAAGAATTCTGATGATACAACTATTGGAGGGCACAGACCAACAAAATTTCTTATATATTGTTGGCAGGGGTGTAAATTGTTATGACTGCTTTGGAAAACAGGTTGGTATTGCCTCAGAAAATTGAAAAATAACATATAATCCAGTAATGCTGCTGGATTCTACACGTGTATAATTATAGACAGAGAAGCACTCACTATTTGTGAGAGCAAAATCCTAGAAATAACCTAAATGCCCACTGACAGGGAATAAAAAGTAAGGTGTATGTACACAGTGGAATGTTATATAGAAGCAAAGCCAAATGAACTATGAGCAGCTGTATGGATAAGCCTGAGACATTCAATATTCACTGGAAAAAGCAAGTCTAGAATATTAACTACAGTATGGTATCCTTTTTATAGAGTTAAAAGGTAAAACTAAGTGATAGATGTTGGGAACACATAGGTATGTGATGGAATATAGGTCCATAAAAACGAAAGAATGAGCAACAATATAGCGTTTATTCTTGGGTGAAGGGAGGCTACGGGATGGGAAGAAAGAGGAACATATAGGTAACACATATTGTGATACCAATTAATGTCAATATTGTAGTTTTTGTGTTGACTGTAGGTTTATGAGTGTTTGTTATATTATTAATAAGTTGAATAAATAAATAATTGAATAAATAAATTTTAAAATTTCCGAGGAAGCCATATTTGAACTAGTGATGAGAGTATATCAAGAACCAGGGATTACGATTAATTTAAATTGTGCATCTGAGGTTCCAAAAAAGCGGAGCAGAAGAAACAGGGGGAGAGAGCTGCCGTTGTTAGAGCGGCTCACGGAGAAGCCACAGGTTCTGTTTGCTGGGGCTTGGTGCTCGCAATTTCCTATAAGAAACATACAGAAACATACGGGACTGCTTGCTGAACTGTATAGTCATTCCCTTCCCCGTGTGGAGACCCCAGGACCCCAAAGACAACTTAGAGTCCGTGTTCATCCACTCTTCCGATTGGTCTGCTGTCCTACAGTAAATGACCTGCCTGAGTGACATGTTAGCCATCTTTCTGATGGAGATATTTGATTGATTTGATTATTCCCGGTTGGTTCACAGCAATGATGGAAAGATCCTTTACAGATTTTTACGGGAAAGTACTCTGCTGCCAAGTGTTTAATTCCAGGTGATAGCTCTGCCTGTGTTGTGATCAGAAGTCTTGGACGGTAGGAATGTCTTAAAAGTGGAAGAAATGGGGAGTTTTCCAGTGCCAGAGGCATTTGAACAGAATTAAAGGGCATTTGGGGAAAGTTACTGAGAAGATTTGACCTAGATGACCTTTAAGATACTTTCTACCTCAGGCTATACATCCAAGTTCAACCCTCTTCCAGAGGGCAATGTGGGCAGAGCGCCCTTTATTTAACTGAACTGTATTTTAGACTCTACCCATCCCCCTACCCTCTAGGAGCAATTTTGTCTTAAGCTAATAGCCTGTCCTGTTAACTTAGAAATATATAACACTAATTAGATATCTAGCATATGGGAATTTGAGCCTTGAAAATAAGAATTAAATAATCACAAGGCCAGAAACATTTTTATTAAGCTTTCCCCTTCCCTGTAACCAAATCCCATATCCACAGAGATAAAGATGAAATTAAAATATGGTTGGTATCCTTCATGTTTCCACTATTTCTTAAGATAACAAGTACCTTTAATCGACCTTAATAGCCAGAGAAATATTCACTCGGATGATTTTTTGCACATAGGCTTTATCTAGCATCTTGTTTGGATTCCAGGCTTCTCTGGATGAACTTGTGATTTGCTTGTCTGATCAGGGCACATGACTCATTAAAAATGAATGTGCAAAGAGCTTTGGAGATTGAAGTTTCATGTTTTATTTGTTGAAAAGAAAGAGGTCATGTCAACTAATCAACTTCAACATACATAAATGCAATTCCCAAACCTCTGTGTGCAGGGTTTAAAGGAGAGATTACAAAACCAACTTCTTAACAAGTACTGAGGGAGATACTTTGAATCTGGGTAAAGTTGGGTTCTGCTGAATACAGGCTGACCACCCAAGTATCCCCACTATGTGGGCTTACTGGCCCATTTAGGATGGGTCCAATAGAATGACTGATTTTGGAATATTTTACTCTAAGAGTCAGAATAGTTTAGTTGCATTTATTTAAGCTTTCTCTATGTACAGTGGATATGGGAAGTGACTCTAGGGAAAACTGTGAATTTTTACTATCTTTTTTAGTATCTTTTTCTCCTTCAACATACTAAGTATGGGAAGGAAGCATGGGGTTTTGAATTAAAAACAACAACAAAAAAATGTGTTTCAGACTAGCTCTGTTTCATGACATTGATATGGTGTTAGTTGCTCAGTTGTGTCTGCCTCTTTGCAGCCCCATGGACTGCAACCCACCAGGCTCCTCTGTCCATGGAATTCTCCAGGCAAGAATACTGGAGTGGGTTGCCATTCCTACTCCAGGGGATCTCCCTGACCCAGGGGTAGAATCTAGGTCTCCTACATTGCAGGCAGATTCTTTACAGGGAAGACCCATGACATTGATAAGGTATTGATATTTTACAGCTTTGAGGTTTATTCATTTTAAAAATGAGAAGCATAATTCATCTGATAGGGTTGTGTGAGAGTTAAATAAAACCAGTTATGTATGCATTTTGAATACACCTTGATGTGAAGAGCTGACTCATTTGAAAATACCCTGATGCTGGGAAAGATTGAGAGCAGGAGGAGAAGGGGTTGACGGAGGATGAGATGGTTGGATGGCATCACTGACTCAATGGACATGGGTTTGGGTAGACTCCTGCAGTTGGTAATTGACAGGGAGGCCTGGTGTATTGTGGTTCATGGGGTAGCAAAGAGTCAAACACGACTGAACGACTGAACTGAACTGAATTGCTCTGGAAATTATTTAAAGTAGCTTATAATAAGGTTTTATTTAACACGCACATGCACATACCCATATATGTCACACACAGATGCACATACTTACTCATATACTATTCACAACTGTAGCATAAATTAAAAACATAGATAAAGAATGAAAGGAAAACAAAGGTGGAAACACACTGAAGACAAATGAAAAATAAAATGAGTGGAATTTTTTAAAAAAGGAAATCTTGTCTATGAAATGCTTCACAGTGTCCATAATATAAAAAAGGAAGCAGTTGTCCAAAAGAACTGCCAAATAGCATTTCTTCCCAGACCAGTCAGGAAATTTTTTCATGTAATAAAGACAGTGGATGTGATAATGCCAAAATCTTTGACAATGATCTTACAGTAAATCCAATGATGAGCTTCATAGGACTGTTTGTTGTATTGGTTTTTGATGGCATTGCACTTAAGTGAATACTATCAGAAGTCCTCCCTGATGGCTCAACAGGTAAAGAATTCACCTGCAATGCAGAGACGCAGGAAACTCAGGTTCGATCCCTGGGTCAGGAAGATACCCCGAAAATGGTAATGGCAACCCATTCTAGTATTCTTGCCTGAAAAATCCCATGGACAGAGGAGCCTGGTGGGCTACAATCGAAAGGGTCTAAAAGAATCAGACACGACTGAGTGACTAAATACACAACACAAATACAGTCAGAAAAACACAACGTGTTGAGATTGCACAGAATGTGTCTGTAGGTATCTTCCACTTTGATGACTTGGCTTGCCTGCCTGGGAGAATGGATAGACTGCGTATGTTTTGAGCAGCTCTTCCTGAACAAGACAATGTATGTCAGTGAGCATACAAACAGCAAAGTACTGTAGGACAATGGCAATGTATAGTTGGGTGCCTCTAACCCTCACCAGACATCTAGCTTGTGTCCATACCTGTGGGCCCATCATGATTACAAAGCAACTCTATAGACTTCCCTCTGATAAAGCTGGCTCACAGAAACTTAACCGGTCACTCCTGTTAGAAATAGCTGCATTTTAATAAGCAATTCTGACATCCTAAACCCCTAAATTTCCAAAGGAATGGGTCTTTAATGGGAGTGCTTTGTTCACAATGAAGGGAGGGGTATGAGGAGGTATTTTTTTCCTGGTATTTTGTTATCTATATAAGTGATCATGACTCCTTTATATAAACGACTTCCCTAAGCAGAGATTCAAAGCCTAAATCTAATGAACATTTTTTTTCTTCCATTTAAAAAAAAAAAGCTATCCATTTTACAAGGCAAAAACTTTCATTGATTGCATCTTCCAAGACAATTGTTGCTTCCATTAGGAAGCTTGTTCCTAACATATCCTTAATGATTCCAGGGTGATTTTGCTCTGAATCATCTTACTCTGTTCCCAAGAGCAACATGCCATTCACAGCAAGATCTGATGGGAACAATTTATTTTCAAAATGATTCTGCTTTCTGTAAAAAGCTCTTATCATCCATTTTATTTAAAAGTTTCTTCTAATTAAATCTCATTACTAAAAAATTCAGTTTCAATCTTTATGCCATTAGGTAGGAAAACGCTCTGAAAGTCAAATAGCTTTCAGGGTCACAAAAGGAAATGAATTCATCAAATTGGGAGTTGCTTTGGAAAGAGCTTCCTACCTGGAAAGTTGATCAATACTTTCTGTGTATCAATTCATGAATGTATAATAATCAGTCAAAAGTGGAGGCTGTGTGTGGAAGGGCCACCATAAGCAAGATGACTTCTTTTAGCCTCTACACTCACAACTCACAAGGTCTTCAGGCAATGGAAGACACAATTACTCACCTGGCACTCAACAAACCCTCCTCATTTAAAAAAGCCCACGATTATTTAGTTAGTTTAGACTAATAGCGTCTATGTATTTAGCTGGAGTTTCTCAACATGAACAGTGGCAAAAAATTTACCATAAATTGGCTCTATATATCAATCTGGACCTCCCAGGTGACCTAAAGAATCCATCTGCCAAAGCAAGAGGCTCAAGAGACTCAGGTTGGATCCCAGGGTCAGGAAGATCCCCTGGAGGAAGAAATGGCAACCCACTCCAGTATTCTTGCTTGGAAAATTCCACGGATATAGGAGCCTGGCAGGCTACAGTCCATGGGGTTAAAGAGAATCGGATACAACTGAACACATATGTGTGCACAAATACACACATCCTTCTAGGAAAAAAAAAGTTCCTTCCTTCCTTTCTTTCTTTTAAATGAAAGTATAGTTGATTAAAGAAGAGTTTCTTGGGGGTGAAACAGCATCTCTTTCAAGGAGAAGTGTTGTTTTTAACCAATTTCTTTTTGTCCATTTTATCTGAAGAAGTCATTATTCACAAAGAGAAGACGGGCATCACGTTTCGAAAAGCTGCAAAACAATTAAATAGAAACATTCACTTAGAGATCAGTTGAACTCTTTCTGACCAGTTCCCTGGAGGCTTGGCGGGTACAGAAAGAATCCAGAAAGGGATAAGTTTGAGACTGGTGATCAAACTGATGGTCATTTGGGAAAAGGGTATATCAGTTGGGTTCTAATCAGGAGACAGAGATCACACAGTAATGTAAGCAGGGGAGATGGGATGTAAAGGATTATTAAGCTGTGATAGCATACCCATAAAGTTGTGAAGATAACTCTAAAGGGCATCATAGGGCTTAGAGAGAGTATCCAGGGAAGCATACACTTGGGAGGGTACCCTCCCTAAGCCTGAGGCTCAGAGGGTAAAGTTGAAGCCCAGAGGAGGATTTTGCTGGGTTGCCCGTTCTAGAGCTCATCCTTAAGCGCCAGGCAAGTAGGAAACATCCTTCTGGGATGCAGGTAATTTGGGCAGGTGTACAGCAAGGTGGGCAGATGCAGAGAGAGTTGAGGTACCACTGTGTGTAAGGCCTGGATTGCTGGGTGTCCGCACTGGGAAGGCCATGGAAAGGTGGTCACCAGGCCCAGGAAGGGCTGCAAAGTCCTTAAGGGTCTGTAGACATGTAGCTGTGGCAGACACCACCAGTCGTCCCTGCACACATGTCCCACTAACGGACTGGGCAGTGGGAACACAAAGAGTAAAGTGCATATAACTCGATACCAGAAAAACAAACAAAAGTGGGCAGGAGAGCTAAACAGACATTTCTTCAAAGAAGCTACACAGATGACTAATAAACACATGAAAAGATGCTCAACATGGCTCATTATTAGAGCAACGCAAATCAAAACTAGAATGAAGCGTCACTTCACACTGGTCAGAATGACCATCATCAAAAAATCCACAAACAATAAATGCTGGAGAGGGTGTGGACAAAAAGGAATTCTCTTGCACTGTTGGTGGGAATGTAAATTGACACAGCCTCTATGGAAGACAATATGGAGATTCCTTAAAACTAGGACTAAAACTACCATATCACCCAACAGTCCCACTTCTGGGCAGATACCCTGGAAAAGCCGAAATTGAAAAGGACACGTGTACCCCAGTGTTCATTGCAGCACTATTTACAGTAGCTAGGACATGGAAGCAACCTAGATGCCCATTAACAAATGAGTGGATAAAGAAGCTGTGGTACACATACACAGTGGAATATTACTCAGCCGTAGAAAGAAGCTCATTTGAGTAAGTTCTAATGAGGTGGATGAACCTAGAGCCTATTATACGGAGTGAAGTAAATCAGAAAAGGAAAAACAAGTATCGTATATAATGCATATATATTTAATCTAGAAAGATGGTACTGATGAACCACTGCCGGACAGCAGTGGAGATGCAGACACAGAGAACGGACTTGTAGACGTGGGCAGGGGAAGGAGGGGGGATGAATGGAGACAGCAGCGTGGAAACATACACAGCACCACATGGACAATGGATGGCCAGTGGGAATTCGCTGTACGACTCAGGGAACTCAAACCGGGGCTCTGTGACAACTTAGAGGGCTGGCATGGGGCGGGAGGCAGGAGGGAGCGCCAAGAGAGAGGGGACATATGTATACCTGTGGCTGATTCATGCTGATGCGTGGCAGAAACCAGCACAATATTGTAAAGCAATGATCCTTCAATTAAAAACGAATAAAAACAAACACAGAAAAAGAGATCATAATTAGGGTGTGGGGGAAATAGGATGAAGGCAGCGAAAAGTACAAACTTGCAGTTATAAGATAAATAAATGTGTATATGTGTGTGTGCTTAGTCATTCGTGTCTGACTCTCTGTGACCCCCACTGACTGTGGCCTGCAGGGCTCCTCTGACCATGGGATTTTCTTGGGTAGGAATGCTGGAGAAGGTTGCCATTTCCTACTCCAGGGGATATCATATATAATATGATAAATATAGTTAACACTGATGTATGTTATGTATG
>SJYC01042846.1:0-24328 GCA_006408675.1 Madoqua kirkii
TCCTTTCTTGTTTTTTCTCTTTCTTCTTGTCTCTTTATTTTTGTGCTTTATTATGAGATTTATCATCTAGCACAATATTTTGGTTGATTTTTAGTCATTTTATTATTCAGCCTTTCTGTTCAATATATTATTTTGGGAATCAGGTTTTTAGTGTTAAAGAGCTCTTTGTTGTTCTCTGAATGCCTATTCTTATGGGTCCACTGTCTTCTCATAATTAGAACTTAAAAAATTATCATCTATTTCTTGTATTTTTGATTTTTGCTTATATTGATTGTGCCTTTGTGCCTTCAAATATCTGGTGATAGTGACCACCTGTTCATAAAAGGATGATTAGATTGTTTACTAAAGTTATGAGGCACATGTACTATCTGGAGGTCTCTTTCTACAACAGGAATGTTTCTTTTTAACTTGCATGAACAGAAAGCTGTGAGGAGAGAGAAATCTGGATGAACCTGGAGTCTGATTTCCTTCTGATAGTTTAGCAAAGAACTGATTCAGCAGGCCTGAGTTAGCTTAGCAGGCTGATAGCAGGCACTCAGCTTCCAAAATTGCTTCTAACAATGTTTCTTCCCTGGCCAGAACATTTCAAAGTAATGTATTTTTCATAGCCATTCCCTTTTCCTGATGCTATAGAAACACATACTATCATGGGTTAGAGTCCTATGACTGGAATTTTGGCCATGTTCACACACTTTATCCATGCCCGGCGTAAGCACGGGTTAAGGAGATGCTCAAAGACTCCGTGTGCTCTACTACTTCTCTGCTTATAATCACTGTTTTTCACTTTGGTAAACTCTGGTGTCTGCACTAGATACATGGATCTATGGCCCACCCATTTGTATGACAAACGGTTGGGGAACCTTGAGTTATCCAAAGCTGAAATGGGTTTGCTCTAGGCATGGATGGTGTTTTTATTTTCTGTTCATTGCTGCCTTTTGCTTTTTTCTTCATGCTTACTATGGAGTTAGGGACTTCCCTCTTTGGACCTAAGTTCTGCCCTGGAGACTTCCCCCAATACTCTTTCCCACAGTTGTGATTGACCTGGAAGCAACAGCAACTGAAAGCAGCTCTGTACACAGAGGGTCAGGACATATGTTCATTTGGGTGTTTTGACATCAACTATAAAAGATGCTTGCTCATTGGAAGGAAAGTTATGACTAACCTAGACAGCATATTAAAAAGCAGAGAGATTACTTTGCCAACAAAGGTCTGTCTAGTCAAGGCTATGGTTTTTCCAGTGATCATGTATGGATGTGAGAGTTGGACTATAAAGAAAGTTGAGGACAGAAGAATTGATGCTTTTGAATTGTGGTGTTGGAGAAGACTCTTGAGAGTCCTTTAGACTGCAAGGAGATCCAACCAGTCCATCCTAAAGGAGATTAGTCCTGGGTGTTCACTGGAAAGACTGATATTGAAGCTGAAACCCCAATACTTTGGCCACCTCATGCAAAGAGTTGACTCATTTGAAAAGACTCTAATGCTGGGAAAGATTGAGGGCAGGAAGAGAAGGGGATGACAGAAGATGAGATGGTTGTATGGCATCACCAACTCAGTGGACATGGGTTTGGGTGGACTCTGGAAGTTGATGATGGACCTAGAGGCCTGGCGTGCTGCGATTCATGGAGTCGCAAAGAGTTGGACATGACTGAGCAACTGAACTGATCCAGAGGTGGAGGGCAGTTGGGGGGTTGGGGAGAGAGAGAGAGAAAAGGAAACTAAAAGCATTACAGTGATGAAACTTCCAATCTATTCAGTGGTGAAGAACAAGAGCAGGTGTGAATCTGTTTTGGTTCCAACATGCCACTCAGGTTGAGCATCTTATTAGACTGAGTGTGATTCTAACCTTTAAAAATATCTTTTATTTTCTGTATGCTCTTAATACATGTCATAAACTATCTGGTGCTCCAGTGAAAGCTATGATCTGTCCCAGTGCTGGAGGAAAATCTATCAACTTGTAGACTCCATGGTGACTAAAGATATTTTCAAGGTGATAATGACTCCAGGCAACTTCTGCCTTATGTGATGATCTTAAAAGGATCCTTAAGAGCCTGACTCACCCACATGGGCCAAACTTTATTTAAACTCCTGTAGAATTGTTCCAAAACCCAACCCCACCTCCTGCTTTGTTAGCTCAGAGCTTGGAAATTCTTTGGGACTTTTGGGAAGGAGGTTATTTATTCTATATAAAAATTTTTTGGCAAATTCTATTTTAGGTTGGATTATTTTTTCCTCTTCTCTATTAATCTTATTCCATCTATTTACACTTAAAATATTATTTTTGAAATTATCCATTCTCAATGTAAAATTTCAATCAATAGCAAAAAAAAAAAAAAAAAAAAGGCCACCTTCGACATTCAATCTAGAGTAGACCTGAATTTCTGTTTTCCCTCATTACTCTGTTAAATGTTTATTCAAATGTATTTTTAAAATCTGATCTTCTTTGTCCAAATTTGTATATATATGTATAGTTTTAAAATGTGTTTCAGCTCTCTAGTGGTCTTTTTGCTCTGTCTACAAATCACTCCAAACTCAGTGGCTTAAAACAACATATATTTTATTATATCTCATGATTCCATGGATTGGCCATGGTTAACCTCATCAGTTTTTCTACTGGCCTTGCTTGGACCCTGTAGATAAAAATGTTCACAACAATATTCCCTATTCTACACGCTACACTCTGATCAAATGGTGGAGATTATGTCCCCTCCTCTTGAGTTAGGTAGGCCATTATGAATTGCACAATACTGATAGAACAGAGTATAGCAGAAGAGATTCTATGTAACTTCAACGCTAGTTCATGAAAGGTAATATGGCTTCCACTGGGACACTCTCCTGGGACAGTTTCTCTTGGGACACTCACACTTGGAACCCAGCCTGAAGAAGTCCAGGTTATATGAAGCCTCAGTTCTGGCCACTCAATTTAGCAAGCTTGTATGTGAATCCTTTAGCCCTCAATTAAGTTTACTCCAAGTGGCACAATGTATAGTTTGAGGCAGCATTGCCAGCCTCTGCACAAGTTGAAGATGTATGAGTAAGTAAACATTACTGTTTTGAGCCACTCCAAATGTTCTGGAGTGGTCTGTTATGCAATAGTAGGATAACAGGATAACTTTTGTGCAGCAGCATCTGATGGTGGTGTGGAGTAAGATGTATGGTGCCTTGTATTCCTCAAGGTAGACTCTCACCCCAATGGGAGCCTGTACACCTTTCATGGAAATTCAGAACTCCAAAAAGGATAAAGTGGAAATTTTCAGGCCTCTTTCATACCTCAGCTTGGAAGTCCCAGAATGTTACTTCATCCACATTTGATTGGTCAAAGCAGTCAGAGGCTCAGCCCAAATTTCAGTGAGGAGCATAGCTCCAGCTGCTAATGGGAGGAAGAAAGAACATGATGTGCATATAGGAGGGAGAGGGAATTGATGTTGGCCATCTTGGAAACCAACAGCCACACTCTCCTTCATTAGACTATCAGGCCCACACAAGCCCCAGCCTTGCCTCTCTTGTTTACCATCTCCTCCCCAGCACCTATTGCTGTATTTGGCACATGGTTTCTGTGAAAATATTTATTGCAAAAGTAAATGGGTATACAGTGCAAAGGAAAAGTGTTTTTGTATGAGACCATTTCTTTTGAACAAAACACTTCCTTCTCTCTCTCCTGTTGACTAGCTCCCTCTCATAAACAAAACTCAGTTTATGTGCTGTTTCCTTTATGGTTCCAGGCAGGGTCATTCTCTCCTCCTGGATTCCTTGGTCCATTGCTCATGTCTCATTGTTGTGTTGGGCATTTCTTGGTTTCCTTCTGAGAGGACCTCAAAGGGCAAAAATCATGTCTTCATCATATATTTGAGTGATTTCCAGTGTCTGGCAGGTAGTATGCTCAGAAATAGAGCCATACTTAGATGAACACTCAAAAATGGAATCAATTACTTCTAATTCTGGGCTCTATCACTCAACAGAGAAATGAAAAATTTGAAGTACATTTTAAGGAGAGGTTAAAGGCATTGGAGTGGGAGTGGGGCAGGCAAAGACAGAGATCAAGAAATCAAGAAAAGACAGAGTCAAGAACAGGCAGTTATTTTCAAGGAAAAACATGGAGATTACTAAAATGTTAAAAATAATTATATGAACTTGCAACAATAGGAATGTATAACCTTCTAGACTTCATCTGTAAAATGGAGATAAAATAGTTCTTATAAAAATTTAAGGTTGATGTGAAGAGTAAATGAAATAGAATATGCATAGTGCTTGGATCAATGTGTGGAGCATACTAAGTGTTTGATAAATGCTAACTATAATGAAGAACTGATGCTTTTGAATTGTGCTGCTGGAGAGACTCTTGTGTTCCTTGGACAGCAAGGAAATCAAGCCAGTCAACCTAAAGAAAATCAACTCTGAATATTCATTGGAAGGACTGATGCTCAAACTAAAGCTTCAATACTTTGGCCACCAGATGAGAAGAGCCAACTCATTGTAAAAGAGCCTGATGCTGGGAAAGATTGAGGGCAAAAGGATAAGGGGGTGGCAGAGGATGAGGTGGTTAGATAGTATCACTGACTCAAAGGACATGAATTTGAGCAAACTCTGGGAGATAGCGGAGGATAGAGGAATCTGGTGTGCATGAGGTTGTAAAGTGTTGGACACAACTTAGTGACTGAATAACAACAACAACAATAATGAAAACTCCAGCAATATTTGCCATTGGCTGACTGACCACTTTGTGCCAGAAACTTGTCTCACAGATATGGATGCCAAGCAATGGATGTTTGTTTACTAGAGTAATTCAACATGATGCAAGAAAGGGATAATAGCCTTTCCAGAAACAACAAGTTTGTGGCACTTCAAGAAGTTCTCTCCTGTCATTTATCACTGGCACTTTCAGAGCCTAGAATCTTCTCCAGTGCAGGAGGGAAGAGCAGGTGAACCTGAGACTGGCAGTTTCTGCAACGTGGTGAATAGGAGGAAAAGCCTAGTACTTGCTTGTCTGTCACTTCAGTTCAATTCAGTTGCTCAGTTGTGTCTGACTCTTTGCAACCCCACGAATCACAGTACGCTGGGCCTCCCATCCATCACCAGCTCCCGGAGTTCACTCAGACTCACATCCATTGAGTCAGTGATACCATCCAGCCATCTCATCCTCTGTCATCCTCTTCTCCTACTGCCCCCAAACCCTCCCAGCATCAGAGTCTTTTCCAATGAGTCAACTCTTCGCATGAGGTGGCCAAAGTACTGGAGTTTCAGCTTCAGCATCATTCCCTCCAAGGAAATTCCAGGACTGATCTCCTTCAGAATGGACTGGTTGGATCTCCTTGCAGTCCAAGGGACTCTCAAGAGTCTTCTCCAACACCACAGTTCAAAAGCATCAATTCTTCAGTGCTCAGCCTTCTTCACAGTCCAACTCTCACATCCATATATGACCATAGGAAAAACCATATAGAAAAAAATCCATGTCTGAAGAGAAATCTCCAGGTCTAAGATTTTTAGATTTTGGAATTTGAAGCTTGTTTTATGTAGCAATTCCTTTCTATCCAGCTATTAGAACAACAACAACAACAAAAAAATGCCTGCTATATTAAAACCAGTCTTCCTGTGAGAGTTATTCTGAATAGAGAAATGGCAGAGTTCTTGCTCACCTGATGTAGGGCCCAGTGGACATGTCACAGGCAGTCTCTCATGCATACTCAGCAACACCCTCAAGGTTTCTTGGAGAATCCATCGTCAACTGCAATTACTTTGTCTGGTACCTTACATGGCCTGTTCAAGGGCAGATGGCCCAGACAGACCTCATTGCTAACTGGCAGCTAATTAGTTTACCTCCAAAATACAAAATAAGGTCTACTGTTCTTATTGTTTTTTCCTCTTCTTTCTCACCACTGTTTTTTTTTTCCCGTCCTGCTTTTACCTCTGTTCACTGACAACAATCCAATAGCCACGTCCTTTACATACAAGTGAATTGTCTGACATGCAGATAATTAACTACATGTCTCTGAGTCATTCTTCGACATATGACATCATGGAGATTTAATATCATCTTATATGCAGTCCCTTAAAATATTAGTAAATATTCTGCTCTGATATTTTCAATATAAATGCTACTTTTGGAGATTGATTTTAACATACAGAAATGAGGGTAGATGCCTTTTTGAAATAGGATGCATCATTATATAAATGGCCTTTGGACACTGATTGATCTGGATGCCAGATTTTGAAAATACCTGGAGATGTATTGGTTGAAGATACAGGCAAATATTTTGATCAGCATTGTCCAGTTAATATCAACATATAAGTGAAAGAAGATTAATTATTTTCTAAGATCTCTAGGATAGTGATTCATCAGCCAGAGGACAGTTTTGCCCAACAGGAAACACTTGGCACCGTCTAGAGACATCTTTGGTTGTCCCAACTGGCACAGGGTAGGGGAGGGAGTAGAATGCTACTGGCATCTGGTGGGTAGAGGCCAGGGATGCCGCTAAAGATCTTACTGTGAACAGATCCTCGCAATTAAAAATTATCTGGTCTCCAGTGTCAAAAAGGCCAAAGTGGAAAACCTCATCTAGCGTTACAGGTCCCAGTGACCATCACCCTAGGTAGCACTCATTAGGTTAAAAGTTCCTTTTTTCTCCTTCTCCTATCTCTACCTTTGTTGTTTTGTCAACTAAGCCAATGTCAAACACAAGGCCTGGCATACACTGAACACTCAAACACTTCTCTTTGACTTCTGTGACTTTGGTGAATATTTGTTAGATGAGTAAAGGGTCTAACTTTACCAGCTAATTGCAATGTTTGTGCTCCTCAAACATTGTGAGCTTTCTGTTTTCTTACCTTAGATGACTTTCCTCTGGGTTCACTGGGACTCAGATTTGCAGTTACCCAAGAGATTAATTCTGCAGGGATTTGGAAAGATAGTAGTGAAGCTACATGTGGCAGGGAGGTAAGTAAGTAACATTTCTCGGTTTTGATTCTAAGGTTATTAGGCCCTCTGGATTACAGTGAATTTATAAGGGATTAAATGATTTGCAGAGATATTCACACATTAAATACATTTGTTAAAAAAACTCACTTGAATTAACTAATTTCCATCATGCTCTTACAGCAGATCTTTTATTAATCTTACGCCCATGAGCAGTTATTGAGTGCCTTTTACAAACCAAACCCAATTATTTCCCCAAACTTTGATGAAACCAAGAGACTTTATATCATTAGATTGTGAGCTGTTCCAAAAGTGTTGGCTTATTCATGACCAGAGAATTCCATCTCTTTTGTGGCCTTGGCTAGATTTTATAAAGCATAGCCTCTTGTTTATTTATAATGAACTTTGAGGTCCTCGGACGAGATGTATTACATATGTGCGAAGGATTAGAGAGCAGATTTTAATAACAACAGGAATAATACTGCTTTGTACTGCTAAACTGTAGATCTTTCTTCTAAAGATTTAAAGCCCATTATAGACATAATTTGATTGTTGCTCTATTGCAACAGTGTTTTTCCTTCTCTCCCTGTCCAGTCAGATTTTTTTCTTTATTAAAGATGGCACAGATACTTTCTCATGTTATGACCTCTTTGATAAACAGCTCAGGATGTTATAAAAGCAAAGCAGGAGATGTCCCAAATAATTAACGACAGAAGGCTTGATGATGCTTGGGTGTTAATGTTGCCAGAAAGCTCGGCTATTTGTGGGTTGCTCAGTACATTTTTGTACAGATGTGCGTGAGGTTGAGTTTCAGCCATATGCCTGTAACAGCATCAGGAAACATTTTGTCATGCTACTTCCTTGGGTGATCTTTTATGACCAAAAGAAAAAAAAAGTCGTATTTCTGTCTTGTGAAATTGAGCTTGAATTCTGGGTAGTTTAACAGTAATCGGTATATGCCTGAATCGCAGCTGTGTGGAATGGTTTGTATTATATACCAATGGCAACTATTGCTCTAAATATGGAAATTAAATACTTTAGGTTCAGGCTGATTCAAATCTGTGGGTAGGAAATGTCTGATTTTTCTCAAGATAAGTTTAAAGTGTGTGGAGTTTTCTCTAGGGTTACAAATCCTGTTCACATTCATATGTATTTCTTTGGGGATGGTCCCTTGAGACCTCTTGGCAGCCTCCTTCTTTAATATAACAGAGAGACTGAGATCCAGAGGAATGCCAAAAAAAAAAAAAAATAAAAAAGAGAGAGAGAGAGAGAGAGAGAGAAAGAAAACGTCCTCAGAAGATTACCAGAGTGTGGTTGATCTAGAAACCAAATCAGACAGTTCCAAGCCTCAAAAGATAAGTATCAAGTAATACTTGGCTACCCTCCCTCCAGTCATCATGAGACATCCACATTTAGCCAGAGTCAGTTCGTAATTTGGAAGCTTCTTACATTACTGACATTCTCAGATCCTGCACCAAATTTCTCATCTACTCTCCTAATCATAAGTAGTTATGTGTAGTATTACAGTTGTAGTCTTGATGCTTCTATTATCAGTCCATCATTCTAGATGTATTTCTTGAAGCCTCTGTAGCTATGACACACACACTCTAATACAAGATGACACATACTCAAATATACACACTAATACTCTAATACAAGATGGCCATATGAAACTCACCTAGTAAGCTTTCTTAGTGTGGTTTTCTAAGAAAAACAATTTTAAAAATTTTGTATTGCGGTATAGAAGACTAACAGCATTGTGATAGGTTCAGGTGAACAGCGAAGGGACTCAGCTACATATATATATATATTGATACATACATTCATTGTCCCCCAAACTCCCCTCCCATCCAGGCTGTTAATGTGACTTTCTTAATTAGAGTATATTAGAGCTCACTTAAATTTTTGTTAAAGGGTGAAAGTGACATGATATGTCAGAAGTTATTTACTAGTGCCTTGCTAGACCATCTGAGTCTATGACCTTCTAGACACCTAGTGGACTGTGCTGTGCTCTGTCTTTACCAACTCCACCCACCCTAGTGGTTGTGGGCAACTTTGGTGGACACTTTCTGTCACACTCATGACTTCTGACCACAAGAACTTGCGTTCTCTGCCTGAAGCTTTCTTTGGCCTGGGGTCTGACTCATCCTGGCTTGGGGCAGAGCAGGGGAATTAGGATTGGTCCTCAATTGTTGAGGGATGAGAGTTGGTGGACATAAACCCAGGCTTCCTCACAATCTAGGTCAGCCTTGAGCTATATTTGCACAGTGTCTGAGAGGGTGCCCAGGGGACTGAGCCCTACAGCCTGTAGCAGTCTGCCATCTGTAACAGCTTCTCCTAATTCCTTCTTTTGCCTTCCCAGTCCTTGCTGCTATCACTTCTCACATAAACTACCTGCACCCAAATTCTTATATACTGGGATCTGGCATTGGAGTAATCCAGACTAAGGTCACTCCAGTATTCTTGCCTGGAAAATCCCATGGATAGAGGAGCTTGGTTGGCTGCAGTCCATGGGGTTGCGAAGAGTTGGACATGACTGAGCAACTTCAGTTTCACTTTTCACTTTCATGCATTGGAGAAGGAAATGGAAACCCACTCCAGAGTTCTTGCCTGGAGAATCCCAGGGACGAGGGAGCCTGGTGGGCTGCCGTCTATGGGGTTGCAAAGAGTCAGACATGACTGAAGCAACTTAGCAGCAGCAGCAGACTAAGGTAGCACCTAATACAGTAGCCCTTCAGGGAGCCTGCCTCTTCTTAGTGGGCTACTAAGAGCTTTGGCTCTACTTCCTACATAACCCTTGAATTTTCTTCTCTTAGGGTTCCTTGTTGAGTCAGCAGTAAAGAATCCGCCTGCAATGCAAGAGACACAAGAGATGTGGATTCAGTCTCTGGGTCGGGAAGAGCCTCTGGAGAAGGCCATGGCAACCAACTCGTTTTCTTGCCGGGAAAATCTCTACAGTCCATGGGATTGCAAAGAGTAAGACATGACTGAAGCGACTGAGCTCAGCATGGCACTAATTCTGAAGTAGGTTCAAATTTGTAGAATCCCACTTAGTTGATTATAGTGGCATTGTAAGGGATGTCTCCATTTTAATCTAACTCCCCACAGCCAGTCTTCCCAGTGTCGCCAGAGATAAGATTCCAGGAGGCATACCTGATCCTGTTACTTCCCAGCTTCAAACCTTCCAATGGCTCGGCCATTTATCACCCAGCCCTGGCTTACCCATCCCACACCCGTCTTGAGCTCCATACTGTTGCACATGTTCTGTGACATCAGTGTGGTATTTACACTCCACTTTTGTTCACCCAGTGAACACAATTTAAGGACAAAAAAACCCACAAAAAACCCTTTACCTTCTCTTTGAAATAGTCCTTTGGTAATCTCATTCAGAGGTGGCTTCTTCATTCCCTTGCTTTATCTTGTACACATCTCCACAGATGTTTTTATCTCTGTTCATTGTGTGAATGTATCAACCTTTACCACTCCACTGTAAGTTCCTTAAGAGAACTCACTATTTATGATTCTAAGCCACTGGCTCAGCACTAGGCATGAAATCAGTACTTGGTCCTGACAGGGACATGTTGGCCATTCAGTTTCTCTTGAAAGATTGCTCTGGGAAATATGGTGAGGCTGAGAGTTGGGAGGAGGCTCTTTATTTTCCTGACCCATAAGAACTGCTTAATGAAGAGAAACAAGTTGATGATGATGGTTGCTTGGCCCAAATATTTGGTGGGACAATGTGGTTAAAATAATCATTAAGTATTTTATATAGAAAAAGACCCATTTTGGTGCTTCGTTGTTAAACCTACTTGTTTTGCTATGTTGAATTTTTGTTCAGTAGACATACTTATTAGCCTTTGCTGACCATGTAGGAGGAAATGAAGGCAAATTTGCAGGAAACTTCTGTTCTCTGGGATTTATTCTGTCCCTATCCCTAGATTTGTTAAGATTTGGAGTCAATGAAGTCAAGTGGTAGAAAAATTATAGAGTAAAATAAAACAATGCTCAGTTCTGTCTGATATCAGCTTGGAAGGTACTTGGATTTCTGTTGGTTAGTTATACATCTCTGGGGGAACATGGTATTGGTCAGCCAAAATACCCAGCTTTGTTCCTTCTAAGGGAGAATTTGTGGGGAGGACGCTGTTTTCCTGGTGCTGTGACTGGGATTCGGCTCCCTTTCCTGTGGAAGTGTCTCCATTCTAGAAGCCAGATTCCTATCTACAGTCCCAGGGAAGGTGTAGCAGCAAATTTCACCAGTTTATACATGGTCTAGTATGAGGAGGTTGATTCCAGTTTTTTGAAGCCGCTCTCCTTAACTTCAGCACCATCCCCTAGAATTCTTAGTATCAGGGTAATTTGGTGGAATGGAGAAAGCATGGCACTTCCGAACTGTTTCCTTGGAATCTTCATTGGTAAGAGCTGAGAAGGAACAGAGTTGCTAAGCAAGGGTGAGGTCAACCATGGTCAGCACAGCCACTTTCTAGCTGCACTGAAACACACAGCCACACTCACGGTGGTGGCTGAGACATGTCTCCTGGGCAGGATGGGAAGCTAGGTGTTCCCAGCCTTACAAGGGGCTGGGAACTGCTTTTTAATTGGGTAGAGCCCTGAGGCTTGTGTGATGGGATATAGGCGTACCCTGCAATACAAATAAAGCCACAGGTGTGGGTCTACCCCGAGGAATGGAGACAGGAGATAGCAGCCAAGCCTAGGCAGAGAGGAGGCTGGGAAACCACTGCCTGTGAGCAGGGTGCGAGGGTCCAGTTCTCACGCACGCTGAGTGGCTTCGCCTCCTGCCTGAGTTCCTAGCAGAGCAGTCCTCACAGACCCAGCCTGAGGTTTCGCTTGCTTGTATTGGTTTCCTCACTCTTTCCACGGGGAGTCTGTTGTACTGTGTCACTTGTGTGTTTTCTCTCCCTGCCCAACCCATCTGAGACTGAAAGGTGGTGGTGAGTCCCGAGCTCCAGTCTGAGATCTTCCCCTCAGCCTCCACGTTCTCTCTCTGTTCTCAAATAGAGTCTTTTAAAAACTAAAAGCAATTATATATATTAAAAATTATTCTATCAATGCTAATAAGACTTCTGGTTATTTTGTTCTATACTGAAAAGTATCAAAGAATTGGATTTTTCCATTTTAACAAAAATAATCATAACGGTTTACATTAAAAAAATGTTTTCCATGTGGCTTAGTATAACGTAAGAGCTTTGTTTCCATAGTTTTGTTTAAGTTTCATGACAGTTCTCTAAGGAAGATATTACTATGAACTCCATTTTATAGACAAGGAAACAGGAACAGAGATACTAAGTAACTTTCCCAAGGCCACACAATGAAAGCAGAAAAGCTGGGCCTGCATTATTCACTCCATGCTAAATAAATGTAAACTATGCAGACTCAGCATCAGGGAGATTCTCATGGTAGAAACAGCAGTGCTGCTGGGGTACATTTTCCTTGATGCAAAGGACAATGGAGGCTGGGATCCATATTTTAATGGGCCACTTATCCTCTTACCCACATTTGTCCCTCTTTTTGGGATACTCACTCCCTCCCAACTTAGATTTTCAAATTCTTTTTATTGCCCTTCCCTCACCTCCAGTGGTCCTCTATTTCCTCTCCCTCAGAACAACGGTAACCAGATGGCATCACTGCTTGTCACAAACCTGTGGGAAAGAGTGCCCACATTTACTCTATTTATTCAGGAAAGCCCAAACAAGCAATTACTATCTTCTAAACTTGCACTTCTCAACATGGGAGCCACCAGATCCATGTGGCTGCTGAGCACTAGAAATAGGGGGAGCTGAAGCTGGAATGTGCTGTGAGTGTGACCAGCACATACAATTTTGAGGACTTAATATGAAAGAAAAAAGAATGTAAGATATCTTGTTAACAGTTTGTTAATATTGACTATAGATTGAGTATTGGCTTAGATAAAGTACATTATTAAACAATTTTGCTGTTTTTTGTTTTGTTTTGTTTTGTTTTGTTTTTAACTTTTTCTAATGAGGTTACTAGAAAATTTAAACTTACCTGTGTGGCTTGCCTGATGTTTCAGTTGAATGGGGCTGGTCTAAACCCTGCACTCTCTGTTTGGGGTAAAGAAAGGAGAGAGGTGCAATCCCTCCTGGAGGGATGATTCCCGGGGTGTGTGGTGTCAGTGTCGGGCCTCTTCTGGATGCTGGTGCTCAGGAAGGATGCAGATCCTGTGGGGGGCCCTGTGAGGACCTTCTGCATATTTAGGGAATGCAGATGCTTTCTTTAATCTAATGGAGGGAGTTAAGGCATCAGCGTTCAGCTGCAGAATCAGTGTCAGCTGTCAGGTTCTGGATGGCAGAGGCCACGCCTTCTCTGTAGTTTCTTGGCATGGCACCTCAGTAGCTGTTCAGTGCTTAAATGTATTTTAGTTCACAAGGCTTTTATCCCATGAACCTCCTCACGTGGGCAGCCTCTGCTTGTTCCTGATGGATTTCTCTCACCCTGTTGCCATGTCTGTCTCATCACCAGGCCTGCCAGTCCCTCTTCTCATTGCTCTCAAGTACCCTCTCCATGTCCCCATCCTAACCAGACCCTCATCATCTCTCACTTAGATCTCCTTTAGTCTTCCCACTTCCAGACTAGAACAGGGGTTCTCAAACTCCAGCAGGAGTCAGAGTCATCTGGAAGACTACTTAATGCACAGCCTGCAGGGCCCCACCCTCGGAACTCCGACCCAGGCCTGGGTTGGGACTTGAGAACGTGCATTTCTAATTAGTTTCTGGGTGATGTAGATGTTGATGGTCCAGAAGCCACATTTGGAGGATTGCTGGCCTAGCCAATCATCTTCCTAAAATACAAATCTGATCATGACATTTTTCATAAGACCCACCAATAGGTGTTTAGGTTGCCTCCATGTGCCCTCAGGGTCTGTTCCTTGGGTACCATCCTAGTTCCATTGATGAGGCCTTTGCTTCCTCAGAGTGCCTGCCATTCTCCTGATCAGCCAGGCTCTACCTCCCCTCTAGGTGCCCTGCATGTTGTACATATCCCCGCCCCACCCCCCTTATCCTGTAGGCTGCTTTTCCCAGGCTCCTCTGACTGCTACCTTCATGCTGAATGGGGCCAGTTGGAAATAATTGAAGGAGATGGGAAAGTGTGGGAGGAAGGTCTATTTTTCTCTCTTCTCTAGTCTTTGAGCAGCATTTCTAGGAGTAGATGTGCCTTCTCCATGGACTCAATTTCTGTCAGATCACTCAGTCATAGGGTACTGGAAATAATACATTTTCCTAAGATCCCTGTTATTTTGGGGCAGAGCAGCTTCCTGCTGTCTTTAGTACTGGTTGCTGCTTCTCTAGCCTCATTTGGCTTCTCAACTCGTCTATTTTCAATATTCTATATATAGCTCTCTCTAAATGCATAAAAGTTTTACCAAGGATATCCAATAGAAGTTTTTGTCATGATGTAAATATTCTTTCTAAATGCAAGTGACCAATAGGCACATGAAAAGATGCTCAATATTGTTATTTATTAGAGAAATGCAAATCAAAACTACAATGAAGTGCTATAATTAATACTACAATGAAGTATCACCTCATGTTGGGCAGAATGACATCATTAAAAAATCCTCAAATAACAAGTGCTTGAGAGGGTGTGGAGAAGAAAAGGGAACATTTTACATGTAGACTTAAGTAGTAACATAAGTTGGTGCAGCCACTATGGAGAACAGTATGGAGGTTCCTTAGAAAATGAAAAATAGAATTACCGTGTGATCCAGCAGTCTGATTCCTGGGCATATATCCAGACAAAGCTATAATTCAAAAAGATACATGCACCGTTATGTTCATACAGCACTATTTACAATAGTCAAGACATGTAAACAACCTAAATGTCCATTGATAGATGAATGGATAAAGAAGATATGGTACATAGATACAATGGAATACTACACAGCTATAAAAAGAACAAAATAGTGTCACTTGAGCCACATAGATTGCAACTAGATATTATTATACTAAGTGAAGTAAGGCAGAAAGACACAGATGAATGCCAAATGATATCACTTACATGTGAAATCTAAAATATCACACAAACGAACCTATTTATGAAACAGAAACAAAATCAAGGACATAGACAATAGTCTGCTGATTGCCAAGGAGGAAGAGAGTGGGAGAGGGTTGGATTGCGAGTTTGGGATTCGCAGAAGAAAACTGTATAAACAGAATGGATAAGCAACAATATCTATTGGATAGCACAGGGAACTGTGTTCAATGTCCTGTGATTAATCATAATAGAAAGAATATGAAAAAGAATGTATGTGTTTATGTATAATGGAGTCACTTTGCAGCACAGCTGTGATTAACACAACATTGTAATTCAACTATACTTCAATAAAAATAATTAAAAAGAAAGTGTTTTTCCTGTATCTGCCTTGTTTAATATGGCAGCCACTAGCCACATGTGGCCATTCAGCTCTTGAAATGTGGCTAGTGCAACTGAAAAACTAAATTTTTAATTTAATTTAATGTAAATTAGATATAAGTAGTCACATGTGATTAATGGCTACTGCATGGGACAGTGTAAGGCTAGATCCTACTTAATATACAGCTACTGAAATTGGCATAGAAAAGAATAAAGAGGTTTTCTGTACTCTGCGCTGTACAATATCTTGCTCTCTGCATATCAGTTTCACGACTTTTAAAACTTTTAAATCACTTTCTGAAATGTAGATCTTTGCAGCTTAGATTAAAAAAAGAAAGAGAAATAAGAATTATGCAAAGTAAATTAAAGCAAGTTACAGAACAATGTGTCTAGTACACATTGGTATAAATAAAACTAATTAGAAATGTGAGTCTTCATATGAAAATACTTGAAACGATACATAAAACACTGTTAATGGCAAAAATAGGGGAAAGAAGGTAGAAGAGAACTACTATTTTTCATTTAGCATGCTGTATGTCTTTCTTTACTGTTTAGTGATCTATCATCTGTCTGCCTCTCTCTCTCTCTCTCTCTCTCTCTCTCTCTCTCTCTTTGCTATGAGTCTATAACACTTATACAAAGAAAGCATCAAAGCAAAAAAAAAAACAGAAAGAAATGTTATTCTGTTTATATGGAATGGATTATATATATATACTTGTGTTTTGTCATTTAGATTCTACTAGGATTTAATCATTTTCTTGATGACTTAGGGTTGTCACTATGAATTTCATGTTACATACTATGGTGTAATATGATGTTTCAAGAGTAGCTGATATTTGTTTTAGTCAGAGGTTGTAAGACATGTGAAAATGGAAATGATGGTCATGAAGTAAGAAGTTTTAAACTCACAGATACCTAGAAACAGGATGCATGTCATGTCACGCAGGACCACATGGGGAAGCAGCAGTGTTGGCCAGGATAGAGGAGTGGAAAACTTGGGCAAGAACTTTTACTGCGGTCTCCATGGGAAGGAATAAATGAGGCAGGGTAAAATAGGCTTAGGCTTGGCTAGTTTGAATACTTTCAGCAGGCTCTAGAACGCAGGAGATCTCCCTGGCGGCCTGGTACCTGGCCCTGGGGTGAATAGAGCAGGTGGAAAGTAGCATGAATGTGAGAGCTTGATAAAGGAGGTAGCTGGGGTTTGGGTTCTGGGTTGATTAGTTTGATATGAATGACATGTTCTCAAGTGAGTTGTCTGCTGTTTCTAGGAATTGGCTAGCCCTGGGAGGTCCAGCAAAGTCCTAGGCAGCAGATCACCAGAAATATGGAAAATAAAAAAGTATGACTAAAAGCAAAAACGAGCCCTGGAGCTGACTGTGGCTCAGATCATGAGCTCCTTATCAAGTTACAGAACAATGTGTCTAGTACACATTGGTATAAATAAAACTAATTAGAAATGTGAGTCTTCATATGAAAATACTTGAAACGATACATAAAACACTGTTAATGGCAAAAATAGGGGAAAGAAGGTAGAAGAGAACTACTATTTTTCATTTAGCATGCTGTATGTCTTTCTTTACTGTTTAGTGATCTATCATCTGTCTGCCTCTCTCTCTCTCTCTCTCTCTCTCTCTCTCTCTCTCTTTGCTATGAGTCTATAACACTTATACAAAGAAAGCATCAAAGCAAAAAAAAAAACAGAAAGAAATGTTATTCTGTTTATATGGAATGGATTATATATATATACTTGTGTTTTGTCATTTAGATTCTACTAGGATTTAATCATTTTCTTGATGACTTAGGGTTGTCACTATGAATTTCATGTTACATACTATGGTGTAATATGATGTTTCAAGAGTAGCTGATATTTGTTTTAGTCAGAGGTTGTAAGACATGTGAAAATGGAAATGATGGTCATGAAGTAAGAAGTTTTAAACTCACAGATACCTAGAAACAGGATGCATGTCATGTCACGCAGGACCACATGGGGAAGCAGCAGTGTTGGCCAGGATAGAGGAGTGGAAAACTTGGGCAAGAACTTTTACTGCGGTCTCCATGGGAAGGAATAAATGAGGCAGGGTAAAATAGGCTTAGGCTTGGCTAGTTTGAATACTTTCAGCAGGCTCTAGAACGCAGGAGATCTCCCTGGCGGCCTGGTACCTGGCCCTGGGGTGAATAGAGCAGGTGGAAAGTAGCATGAATGTGAGAGCTTGATAAAGGAGGTAGCTGGGGTTTGGGTTCTGGGTTGATTAGTTTGATATGAATGACATGTTCTCAAGTGAGTTGTCTGCTGTTTCTAGGAATTGGCTAGCCCTGGGAGGTCCAGCAAAGTCCTAGGCAGCAGATCACCAGAAATATGGAAAATAAAAAAGTATGACTAAAAGCAAAAACGAGCCCTGGAGCTGACTGTGGCTCAGATCATGAGCTCCTTATCGCAAAATTCAGGCTTAAACTGAAGAAAGTAGGGAAAAACACTAGAACATTCAGATATGACCTAAATCAAATTTCTTATGATTATACAGTGGAGGTGGCAAATGGATTCAAGGATTAGATCTGGTAGACAGAGTGCCTGAAGAACTATGGACTAAGATTCGTAACATTGTATGGGAAGTGTTGATCAAAACCATCCCCCGAAAAAGAAGAAGGGGGAGACAAAGGATGAGGTAGTTGGATGACATCAACGACTCAATGGACATGAACTTGAGCAAACTCTGGGAGATAGTGAAAGATAGGGAAGCTTGACATGCTGCAGATCATGAGGTCACAAAGAGTCAAACATGGCTTAGTGACTGGATAACAACAAAGCTGAATTATAGTCTTTGAGTTCTTATTCCCTGCTTGTCAGGTTTCAGGGATCCTCTCTCTTGCTGTGTGTGGCCTTGCATATGCTCCATTTCTTCTCTCTTTTATGTTTGTTAGACTTATATGTCAAATAAGAGTAAAAAGGTTCTAACTGGGGACTTAAGGTATTTGCTTTTCTTTTAACCTTCATTATGACATCTCTGGTGGGCTATCAATTTTTGGGAAAAGATCGCCCCTCATCAGTGTAAAGATAAATTATTTCTAAAGACATGGAATCACATCAGAAACTAAGTGACCACTCAGTGCAGGGGTGCATGCAGTATAGTTGATCTTGCTACCCCAAGTTCCTTCTCTTCATGCCAAACCTGGAGGATCCTGCAATAGGCCAAGTGCATTGCTCTCAACACCAGGCTCTTTAACACATGCGACCTGCATGCTGCCCTGGGGAAACTTGCTGTAAACAAACTGTGCCCCAAATAGGAATTGTCCATGGCATTCAGGTCCTTCCTAATTTTCCAACCAGCCTCAGGAGCAACAAGGCCATGTCCCCATCCTGGGGTCTCCAGTGTTTTAAAGACTTGGGCATGTTATTATATGTCCACTTTCAGCTTTTCAAGCCAGTGGACATAGCAGCATGACTTTGGTAGCTGCAGAACTTGGGCAAGTTACTTATCTTCCCTGTGCCTATTTATTCAATTGTAAAATGAGAATAATAATGAGACCTAGCTCTTATATAGCTGTAAATGTTAAATAATTGAGCTTTTTTAAAAGTCAGTACTTTAATAATTCAAGACAAAAATGTCATACTCAATATGTGGAAGCCTGCTGTAAAGAAATTAGTAAAGTAGGAAGGAGTTTAGTATGGGCTGTAAAAACGCATGTGGGATTTTGAGAATTTCCTGTACTGGAAAATGAATCCCTTAAGTGGGGGCTGTCCTACTTAAGGGTGGGATACCAAACCCTGGGCCATGGACTGGTACCATTAGGAATCAGACTGGAAGGCCAAAGTCTGAGTAGCAGGCCAGCGAGTGAAGCTTCATTTGTATTTATAGCTGCTCCTCATCCCTCATATTGCTGCTTGAGCCCCACCTTCTGTCATATCAGTGGTGCATTAGATTCTCGCAGGAGTGCACATTCTACTGGAACTGCCCATGTGAGGGGTCTGGGTTGCACGCTCCTTATGAGAATCTAATGCCTGATGATCTGAGGTAGAGCTGAGGTGGTGATGCTAGGGTTGGAAAGTGGCTGCAAATACAGATTATCATTAGCAGAGAGGTTTGACTGCTCAGATGCCATAGTAAATCAATTACTTACAGACTCATCAAAACTCTATCATTGAGTGGAAAGTGACAGTTAAGCTGCATCTGGTGAAAGTCTGTGTAGTGGCAAGTGAGTTGATGTACTTCTGTTGTACAGTTGCATCTGGTGGCAGAGTTTAGATCAGAATCCAACACTTATTTTAGTTTGCAAGTGGCTTGCCCATTATTTTATTTACCACTTCCATCCATGCATCTTTCTAACACTGTGCACTTGTCTCAGTCACAGTTTTATTAAGCCCACAAGCTAACCCCACAAGCTAACCCTAACCCAAATGAGTATAAAACAAACATTACTGGAGAGCTTCTTGGAAAAGGGGGAAAGGTCCAAGGGTGAGACAGCAGAAGACTCTAAGACTGCCAACAAAAAGAAAGCTGCATTTAAAAGAAAATACAAAGAGTCCTACCTAAATTATGGGTTCCTTGCAATAAGTGATTCACATTCTCCAAGCCTGCTTATATATATAATATGTGGTTGACTGGCTATCCAATAAAGCCATGAAACCTTCAAAACTGCTTTGCCATGTGGAGACCAAGCACCCTGCATTAAAAGACAAGCTTTGGATGTTTCATAAGAAAAAAAAATGAACACGAAGAACAGAGGTAATTATTTAAGGCCACCACTTATGTGTGGAGCACAAAAAAATGTGGAAAATTCTTAAAGAGATGGGAATACTAGACCACTTTGCCTGCCTCCTGAGAAATATATATGCACATCAAGAAGCAACAGTTAGAATTGGGCATGCAACAATGGACTGGTTCAAAATTGGGAAAGAAGTATGTCAAGGCTGTATATTGTCAGTCTGCTAATTTAACCTAGCCAGGCTTCAGCAATACGTGAACCATGAACTTCCAGATGTTCAAGCTGGTTTTAGAAAAGGCAGAGAAACCAGAGATCAAATTGCCAACATCCGCTGGATCATGGAAAAAGCAAGAGAGTTCCAGAAAAACATCTACTTCTGCTTTATTGACTATGCCAAAGCCTTTGACTGTGCAGATCACAATAAACTGTGGACAATTCTGAAAGAGATGGAAATACCAGACCACCATTTATGGGGTAGCAAAGAGTCAGACACGACTGAGCGACTGAACTGAACTGAACTGAGTGTATATCATGTGAAATGCCAGGCTGAATGAATCACAAGCAGGAATCAAGATCATCATGAGAAATAGCAATAATTTCAAATATGCAGATGACATCACCCTAATGGTAGAAAGTGAAGAGGAACTAAAGAGCCTCTTGATGAAAGTGAAAGAAGAAAGTGAAAAAGCTGGCTTAAAACTCAACCTTCAAAAAACTAAGGTCATGGAATCTGGTCCCATAACTTCATGACAGATAGATGGAGAAAAGTTGGAAACAATGATAAAGTTTATTTTCTTCAGCTCCAAAATCACTGGGAATGATGACTGCAGCTATGAAATTAAAAGATGCTTGCTCCTTGGAAGTAAAGCTATATGAAACCTAGACAGCATTTAAAAAGCAGAAACATCACTTTGTTGTCAAAGGTCTACATAAGTTAAAGCTGTAGTTTTTTCAGTAGTCATGTACAGATGTGAGAGTTGGATCATAAAGAAAGCTAAGGACTGAAGAAATGATCCTTTCAAACTGTGTTGCTGGAGAAAACTCCTGAGAGATCAAGAGAGCAAACCAGTTAAAATAAAGGAAATCAACTCTGAATATTCCTTGGAAGGACCAAGGCTAAAGCTGAAGCTGCAATATTTTGGCCACTTGACTCATCGGAAAATGCCCTGATGCTGGGAAAGATTGAGGGCATGAGGAGAAGGAGGGAAGCAGAGGGTGAGATGACTGGATGGCGTCATTGACTCAATGGACATGAATTTGAGCAAGCTCTGGGAGACAGTGAAGGACAGGAAAGTCTGGCATGCTGCAGTCCATGGGGTCACAGAGTTGGATATGGCTAAGTGACTGAACAACATCCACTTCATTGAATGTGTCTGCACTCATAAATCAAACAAGATCTTCCATGACCAACCTCTAAAGTAATGGACATAAAAGCAAAAATAAACAAATGGGACCTAATTAAACTTAAAAGCTTTTGCACAGCAAAGGAAACTACAAACAAGGTGATAAGACAACCCTCAGAATGAGAGAAAATAATAGCAAAGGAAACAACTGACTAAGAATTAATTTCCAAAATATATAAACAATTCATACAACTCAATACCAGAAAAGGAAACAACCCGATCAAAACATGGGAAAGGGACCTGAAGAGAAATTTATCTAAAGAAGACATACAGATGGCTAACAAGCACATGACAAGATGCTCAACATCACTCATTATTAGAGAAATGAAAATCTAAACTACAACGAGATACCACCTCACACCGGTCAGAATGGCCATCAAAAAATCTACAAACAATAAATGCTGGAGAGGGTGTGGAGAAAAGGGAATACTCTTGCATTGCTGGTGGGTATGTAAACTGATACTATGGAAGATGGAAGCCACTATGGAAGATGGTATGGAGATTCCTTAAAAAGCTAGGAATAACATGGAAACTTACATTACCATATGTAAAATAGATAGCCAACAGGAGTTTGTTGTATGGTTCAGGAAACTCAAACAGGGGCTCTGTTTCAACCTAGAGCAGTGGCATGGGGAGGGAGATGGGAGGGAGGTTCAAAAGGGAGGGGCTATATGTATACCTATGGCTGATTCATGTTGAGGTTTGACAGAAAACAACAAAATTCTGTAAAACACTTATCTTTTAATAAAAAAATAAAAAGAAAAAAAAAGAGATAACAAATGCTGGCAAGGGAAAAAAAGAAAGCTAGGAATAAGACTATCATATGCCCCAGCAATCCCATTCCTAGGCATATACCCTGAGGAAATAAAAATTGAAAAAGACAGATGTACCTGAATGTTCATTGCAGCACTCTTTATAATAGTTAGAACAAGTAAGCAACTAGATATCCATTGACAGATGAATGGATAAAGAAGATGTGGAACATCTATACAATGAAATGCTACTCAACCATGAAAAGAACACATTTAAATCTGTTCTAATGAAGTGTTTAAACCTAGAGCTTATTATACAGAGTGAAGTAAGTCAGAAAGTGAAATATAAATATCATTTACTGACATTTACTGACATATATGGAATCTAAAAAGATGGCACTGATGAATTTATCTTCAGGGCAGCAGTGGAAAAACAGACATAGAAAACAGACCTATGGACATAGGGAAGAGGAGAGGAGGGAGAAGGAGAGATGTATGGAGAGAATAACTAAATAGACATTTCTCTGAAGAAGACAAACAGATGGCCAACAAACACATGAAAAGATGTGCAACATTACTCATTATCAGAGAAATGCAATGTTGGACTCTGTGGGAGAGGGAGAGGATGGAATGATTTGGGAGAATGGCATTGAAACATGTATAGTATCACATATAAAGTGAATCGCCAGTCCCGGTTCAATGCAGGATACAGGATGTTTGGGACTGGTGCACCAGCACGACCCAGAGGGATGGTAGGGAGGGAGGAGGGAGGGGGGTTCAGGATGGGGAACATGTGTATACCTGCGGCAGATTCATGTTGATGTTTGGCAAAACCAATATAATATTGTAAAGTAATTAACCTCCAATTAAAATAAATAAATTTATATTAAAAAAAGAAATTTACAATACCATATGTAAAATAGATAACCAGTCGGAATTTGCTGTATGACTCAGGGAGCTCAAACAGGGGCTCTGCAACAGGACAAAGGGTGAGATGGGGAGGGAGATGGGAGAGAGGGATGGAAGAGAGGTCCGGGAGGTGCATCAGCCAAGGTGTACCTATGGCTGATTCTTGATGTATGACAGAAAACCACAAATTTCTGTAAAGCAAGTATCCTTCAATTAAAAAATTTTAACTTGATATTAGGGGTAGCTGTTATAAAGTAAAAATTATACATTTTATGGAGATGTTTATTAAATGTATCAATATGATGATGGCAAAAAATAGAGCTTAAAATTTTTTTAAAGTTTATTTAAATTGGAGGCTAATTAGAAATTGTATTGGTTTTGCCGTACATCAACATGAATCCACCACGGGTGTACGTGTGTTCTCCATCCTGAACCCCCCTTGCACCTCCCTCCCCATACCATCCCTCTGGGTCATCCCAGTGCACCAGCCCCAAGCTTCCTGTATCCTGCACTGAAACTTGACTGGTGATATATGTGATATTATACATGTTTCAATGCCATTCTCCCAAATCATCCCATCCTCTCCCTCTGCCACAGAGTCCAACAGACTCTTCTATACATTTGTGTCTCTTTTGCTATTTTGCATACAGGGTTATCATTACCATCTTTCTAAATTCCATATATATGCATTATTATACTGTATTGCTGTTTTTCTTTCTGGCTTTCTTCACTCTGTATGATAGGCTCCGGTTTCATCCACCTCGTTAGAACTGATTCAAATGTATTCTTTTTAATGGTTAGGGAATACTCCATTGTGTATATGTACCACAGCTTTCTTATCCATTCGTCTACTGATGGACATCTAGGTTGCTTCCATGTCCTGGCTATTATAAACAGTGCTGCAATGAACATTGGGGTACATGTGTCTCTTTCAGTTCTGGTTTCCTCGGTGTGTATGCCCAGCAGTGGTATTGTTGAGTCATAAGGCAGTTCTATTTCCAGTGTTTTAAGGAATCTCCACATTGTTCTCCGTAGTAGCTGTACTAGTTTGCATTCCCACCAACAGTGTAAGAGGGTTCCCCTTTCTCCACATCCTCTCCAGCATTTATTGCTTGTAGATTTTTGGATCTCAGCCATTCTGACTGGTGTGAAGTGGTACCTCATTGTGGTCTTGATTTGCATTTCTAGGATAATGAGTGGTGTTGAGCATCTTTTCATGTGTTTGTTAGCCATCCGTATGTCTTCTTTGGAGAAATGTCTGTTTAGTC